>CAWUFW010020501.1:0-149574 GCA_963921515.1 Calotriton arnoldi
TTAGCAACGGTTCTCTGTGTCCCTCACACCCAGGTGACTCTGCGTATCCGAATGGGGCATGGCTGCTCAGTCCATTGAGGAATCCTCGCACCCCAGCAGACGATCGCTACAATGAGGCACATGGGAGGACCAGACGTGTGGTCGAGCGTACCTTTGGCCTCCTCAAGTCCAGGTTCAGGTGCCTGGACCGCACCGGGAGTGCGCTGGCGTACTCCCACAGAAGGTGTGCCGGATAGTGGTGGCGTGCTGCATGCTGCACAATCTGGCCATTCGGAAGCAGATCCCCTCATCGTGGATGACGGAGATCAACCAGGGCCCCAGCCCGCAGACCAGGACAGCTCGAGTGAGGAGGACAGCGGAGAGGAGGAAGCTGGTAATGTGCGGCAGCAGCTCATCGCCCGCTACTTCACTTGACGGTGAGTGTCCATGTACGACGGCTGATGTGGCTGTATCTGTGCAGGTGTGTGTGTGCTGTGTCAGGGTGGCCGTTTGTTCACTGCGTGCTGTGTGTCAACGCTCCATGGCCAGGGTAGTATGCCACTGTTGGTGGCTGTGGCATTGTGCCCTATTGCTCTGTGCGATGTGTGTACATTGCTTGTAGTTGTTGACATGTACTGTGTGATGGGTGTGTGACACACTCATTGAATGTGCTCCTGTTCTGTCTCCCACCCCTAGGTCCCTACAGGCCCTCCGGATTCAAATGCCATGCCACGCATCAGGTGCCTTTCCGCCCAAGGTGGCCGTTGTATTCCGTACAAATAAGACACAGGGCACAAACAGCAGTTAGTGAAAAAGGTGCATTTATTACAAACTGTGACATGTGATTGTGTGTAAGGTGATGACAAAAGTGGTGCGTGCAGTGACAATGAGCTGTCGGTCATGGCTGCGTGATGATCAGGGTGTACCCACTGGTTCTATGTCCATAGTCCAACACACACATGCCATCCAGATGGCTGTGTGGAGTGGGATCGTAGTCCAAGTCAATGCAGTGGCTGGTCAAGGAAGGCTGGCGGAAGCTGGCTGGCTGCCTCACTTGCGTCTGGAGCGTGCGAAGTCCTCCCGGGAGATCTGTTTCCTCTTCGGACGGCCCCTTCCACGTTTGCGAGGAGGGTGCCTGCTTGCGACATGCTGGTGGTTGAGGTGTGATCACTGGCTGTGGACGCAGGGGAACTGGACACTGCTGCTCCACCCTGCGCCCGGCAGGTGGTGGCGGAGGGGAGCTGCTGTCCCTGGCTGTGACCTCACCGCCACCACCAGCTGTCCCATGAGGTCCACGATTTGGCCCATACGGGCGTCCATGGACCTCAGCACCCCCAGCACCTCACGCGTGTCTGAAGCAGACCGGACCCATTGTCCTTGGGCCTCTTCATAGGCCCCAAGGACTCTGGCCATGTGAGGCAGGGCATGGCTCCCAGGGGAGGCTGGCGTTTCCCTGACCCTGCTCCTCCTACCAGTCCTGCTGCCACCGGCCTGCCCACTAGCCACATTGCTCACCACGGTCCTCGCTGTGGCTCCCAGGGTGGATCCAGTCGTCCGGGCCACCACCTGCGCTGGGGCTGGTGCCAGCGAAGACGTGGCGGTGGTGGCGGCGGTGGTGGTCGGTGCGGCGATGGTGGCGGTTGCGGCAGTGGTAGTGGCCACAATGACCGTGGGTGTGGCCGCAACGACAGTGGCAGCAGGGGGCTGGGAATGTTCAGCAGCCCTGGATGATGGGTTGGTGGGTAGGAGGGTCCTGGGGAGCGGCTGGGCCCTGCCACACCAGATGGGCCTGCTTGGTTGTCCGTGTCCGAAGAGGAGGACAGATCCTCCAGATCCGTGTGTCCTCGTTGGGGGCTTGTAGGCTGGCTGTGCTGGCTGCTGGCTCCATCCCCAGCATCCAGCAGTTCGTCACCTGTGGAGAGAATGAGATTTGTTATTGTGTTGCACCTGGCGAAGTATGTATTTGTCGTCTGACATTGACAGTTCGTGCAATCTCGTACATGGGTTTCCCGGAGGCGTGTGTGTGGCTGTAGCATCTGTAGTTGTGTGTGCTTGGCAATGGGACTGTGTGCTGTGCACATGTGGCATGGGACGGATTGGCCATGCCGATGGGTGTGTTGCTGTGCCCCTACTTATTGTGACTCTGGTGTATGCGGGCTCCTGGCCCATCCTGGGTCTGGTTTGTACTTTGCTTTTGGGGTTCAAATGGGACAGCTTAGGAACGCATATGGCAACATGGGGGCCATGCCCCAGATTCGCATTTGGGAGGGGATATGCTTTTGGGGTTCAAATGGAACAGCTTAGGAACGCATATGGCAACATGGGGGCTATGCCCCAGATTCGCATTTGGGAGGGATATGCTTTTGGGGTTCAAATGGAACGCTTAGGAACGCATATGGCAACATGGGGGCTATGCCCCAGATTCGCATTTGGGAGGGATATGCTTTTGGGGTTCAAATGGAGCGCTTAGGAACGCATATGGCAACATGGGGGCCATGCCCCAGATTCGCATTTGGGAGGGATATGCTTTTGGGGTTCAAATGGAGCAGCTTAGGAACGCATATGGCAACATGGGGGCTATGCCCCAGATTCGCATTTGGGAGGGATATGCTTTTGGGGTTCAAATGGAGCAGCTTAGGAACGCATATGGCAACATGGGGGCCATGCCCCAGATTCGCATTTGGGAGGGATATGCTTTTGGGGTACATGCTGTGAGCCATGGGTGCCGAACGTGACATGTGTTGTGGCAGCATGACAGTGCATGGTTTGAGGTGTGTGCATGCTTGACATGGCCTGCATATTTGCTGTCTGTTGTGATTACTGGACATGGCATTGGACGCATCGTTATGAGTGAGTGATAGTTGTGTGCCAGCCAACGTATTGCAGTTGTCCCATCTCCTTGGTGTGCGTGCTGCCCTGTGCCATGTGCATCACTGCAGTGCTCGGGGGTGTGGCCCATGTTGTGTGTTGTTGCTCACAGTGTGTCGTGCGCTTAATTGACTTCTGGCACATGGTTGGTCATGGGCATGTGTCTTAGCGTGACTGCTGTATGTGTGGCAGCTGTGCGGATGACATGCCTTTCATGAGACTGGGGCTGACGGATGGGATGGATGGTATGTTGTATGTGCATGGTGTGTCTGTGAGTTTGATGGGTTCAGTGGTGTTCGTGTGCATTTATGTTGTTCCGCTCTGTTGCGTCTAGTGTTGTTTGTCTTACATAGGCGTAGTTGTGGGGTGTGTTGTTGACAGGCAGTAGGGGCTACATGGACAGGACTTCAATGGTGTTTCGGTTGTGTGTGATGAGTTGCACAGTGGCTGCCGTGTGGGACTATATTCAGTGTGGCTTGTGCATGCAGACGTGGCTCCTTGGGTGTTGCTATGTCTGTGATGGGTCATGTGGGGTGTGAGTCTGTTGTTCATGTCCGTGTGCACATTGTTCACTTGTTCGTGACGGTGGGCGGTGCTGCGTGTTCGTCTGCTACGTGACATGTCCCATGTGTTGGTCGTGTTATGGTCCTCATGCCTCCAGTAATCCAGCCCTGTCCAGTTTCCCACCTGCAAGTTGTTCGTGCGTGCACTGTACTGGATGCCACATGGCTCTAAGCGGGGGTGCTCCATGTTGCAGGTCTGTGGGGGTGGGGGGTGTTGTGGGTCGTGGGGGTGGCTGGACACCCACTGACACCGATTGCTGTGGACCGTGATGTCTGCCTTTCGGCTGTCGTTGTGCACTGCGGTGGCTGACACGTGGCTGTGGGGTGTGGGGGATGCTCCTCCTTGCTGTGCTGTGGGACTGGGGCCTGGTGTGTGTTGTGCTTGGGCTGTCCACCGTCCCACCCACTGCACTTTGTGTTCCTGCCACTTACCTGTTACTTGTCGGTTAGTGCAGCTGTGGCGGACACATGGGTGTGGTGGGTGCTCGTTGTGGCGCTTCTGGCATATTTGGGGACCTGTTGGTGGTTACGTGGCTGGCTTAGTGTACACATGTCCCCACGCATCTTACAGTTGTTCGGTTTGGGCTGTGTGTGGTAGTGTCTGTTGCATGTGTGTGTGATGTGTTGTGTATTGTGTGCTGGACATGGGGGTGTTTGTCCCTGGGAGCTGTGGCATGGTGGTAGTGCATGTGAGTACATAGCGGTGTGCTGGTATACATTAGTTTGTACTTACCAGCCTCCACTCCCCCTGCTAATCCGGCGAGGATCTCCGGATGGATTACGACTCGCACCTTCTCCTCCCACGCTTTGAAGGTCTTAAAGAGCGCGGGATTCCCTCCGCCAGTGACGGCAGCCAGCTCTCTGTTTTTGCCCTCCTTCTTCTTGACCAGGCTCTTTACGTCATTCCAACGTTTGTTAATCTCGACTCTGTTCCTGGGCAGGGTCCCGACTGCATTGACCTGGTCTACGATCCGGTTCCACATTCTGTTTCTGGTGGCTAGTGGTGTGTGCTGGACCATGTTCCCATAGATTTGTGGGTACACCTTGATGATCTCGTCGACCATGACCGTCAGCTCCATGGGCGTGAACTTGGGCATTCTTTGTGGTGCCATGATGTTTGTGGTGCTGGTGCGGTGTGTGTTGTGTAATGTGCAGGGGTTTGTGGTGCCGGTGTTTGGTGGTGGTGGTGGTGGTGGTGGTGGTGTTTGGTGGTGGTGGTGGTGGTGGTGGTGGTAGTGATGTGTGCGTTTCTGTGGTGTGCTGCTGTCCTTGCTGTGTCACTGTGTCCTCTCCTCTCCTCTCTGGTTTGCAATGTAGCAAGGGGTTGTGGTCTGTGGGAGTGCTGCTTTTGTACTCACCTATGTGGGTGTGTCCTCATGGTCTGTTGTTTTCAGGTGTGTTGTGTCTGGGGTTCTGGCCTTTGTATTTTTGTTTGTCCGGGGGTGTTTTCGGGATGTGTACTGTGCTTGTGTATTTGTGCGTGCCTTGCTGTGTGGACTTGTTGGCCATGTTGTGTGCTATTGGTTTTGTGTGCGGATGGTTTCTGTGCAGGTACGTTGGCGCCATGGCTTCTGCCGTGTCGATTCTCATCGGCGTTGTTTGCGCTGGCGGGCGGTATATTTGTGGTTTTCCGCGCTCATGTCGGTGCGATCGTAATTTCACGTGCGGTGTGTCGGCCGTGAGGCGGGCGGTTTTGTGTTGTCGTGCGTGTTTCCGTCCGTGGCGGGCGGTTTGACTCCGACTCCGGACGTTGGCGGGCGGTATTTTGTGTGCTTTTCCGCCGATGGCGGTTTCGGTTTGTGTAATCGTAATGGCGTGGTCGGTGTTCAGGCGGTGTGTGCGGGCGGATTTTTGCCGCTTCCATGCCTGGCGGATTTATTTACGCCGGGTATCGTAATGGGCCCCATAGTTTTTAAAACCTCGAAGTGTTTAATATCGTTTGCAAAAATATAGTTGTTAAAAATATCGTTTTTTATTATTGTTATGTATTTTAGTATATATTTTATATGTATGTGATGTATGTTTTTTTGTATAAGAATTGTTTGTATTTTTAATATATATGTTACATTTTTAGTAGTTATTTCAATTTTGCGCTTTTAGTTCCATAGCGGGTTGTGGGTTTATAGGGGAATAGGATGGGAAGTAATTTAATTATATTAAATGTATTGATTAACTTTTATTTATTAATATTTATTTAATTGAGATGTTATAGTGTTGAATGTGTAAAGTAATTTATTATTAATGAATTAATAATGGAGTGTTAATTAATTTCAATTAATTAATTGGTAATTAATTATGGTAATTGTGTGGTTAATTTTAGGTGTGTGTTGTGGTGTTTATGGGTGGAAAGGGTGGAAAGTTAATTATTTGTAATTTATGAATTAATAATTGGTTGTTAATTAATTTTAATTAATTATTTGGTTATTAATTTTGGTAATTGTGTGATTAATTTTAGGTGTGTGTTGTGGTTTTTATAGGTGGAAAGGGTGGAAAGTAATTTATTTTTGATTGCTGAATTAATAACTCGTTGTTAATTAGTTTTAATAGATTAATTGGTAATTAATTATGGTAATTGTGTAATTAATTTTAGGAGTGTGTTGTGGTGTTTATAGGAGTAAATGGTGGGAAGTATTGGTGTTTAATTATATACAGTTGTTAATTAATGTTAATTATTTGATAATTATTTTGGGTAATCGTTTATTTTTTTGTGTGCTGTGTTTACTTTTAAAGGGGTAAAGGGTGGGTATTAAATACATTTTATTTATTCGATTATTAGCTGGTAATAATAATAGTTTTTAATTTTAAAATAAGTTTTAATAGTGTTTTATTATTTTACATTTTAATTTAGGTGTGTGTTGGGGAAATTATAGTGTTAAAGTGTGTGTAGTCAATCAATGGTAATTAGTTTTTTTATTAATAATATTTTTTAATTAATTATGTTAATTATGTAAATAAATGTAATTAAAAATGTTGAAGTGTTTTGTTATTGGTGTGGTGTTATAGGGTAGGAAATAAAATAAATACATTTATGTTTTAATTAATTTTTTTGTTTGTAAATATTTTCTTGTTTAAAAGAATTATTTTTGTAAATGTATTTATTATTTTATTTTATATAATATTTGTAGTTTTTTTATATGTAATTAGTATAAGGATATGTGTTCTTTTTATATGTTTAATATTTGTTATTTTAATATTTAAAATTCGGTTTATTATTTAAAAATATATATATTTTAATATATAAGTGTTTGAGTGTGAATAGTATTTTTTTTTCTCCGCTATCCAGCACTGTTACTACTGTTGCACTCACTGGGGTTGGAATAGTAATTTTTACCCCTCCGCTATCCAGCCCTTTCCCTACTGTTGCACTCACTGGAGTGGGAATAACATTTTTTACCCCTCCGCTATCCAACACTTTCCCTACTGTTGCACTCACTGGAGTGGAAATAGTCTTTTTTATTTCTCCACTATCCAACACTTTCCCTACTGTTGCACTCACTGGAGTTCGAATAGTAATTTTTACCTCTCTGCTATCCAATACTTTCCCTACTGTTGCACTCTCTGGAGTGGGAATAGTAATTTTTACCCCTCCGCTATCCAACACTTTCCCTACTGTTGCTCTTACTGAAGTGGGGATAGTAAAATGTACCCCTCCACTATCCAACACTTTCCCTACGGTTGCACTCACTGGAGTTGGAATAGTAATTTTTTCCCTTTGCTATCCAGCACTTTCCCTACTGTTGCACTCACTGGAGTGGGAATAGTAATTTTTACCCCTCCACTATCCAACACTTATCCTACTGTTGCACTGACTGGAGTGGGAATAGTAATTTTTACCCCTCTGCTATCCAACACTTTCCCTACTGTTGCTCTTACTGGAGTGGGAATAGTAATTTTTACCCCTCCGCTGTCCAACACTTTCCCTACTGTTGCACTCACTGGAGTGGGAATAGTAATTTTTACCTCTCCGCTATCCAACACTTTCCCTACTGTTGCACTCACTGGAGTGGGGATAATTTTTTTTACCCCACCGTTATCCAACACTTATCCTACTGTTGCTTTCAGTGGAGTGGGAATACTAATTTTTACCCCTCCGCTATCCAAACTTTTTCCTACTGTTGCACTCTTTGGAGTGGGAATAGTAATTTTTGCCCCTTCGCTATCAAACACTTTCCCTACTGTTGCTCTCACTGGAGTGGGAATAGTAATTTTTATCCCTCCGCTAACCAACTCTTTCCTTACTGTTGCACTCACTGGAGTTGGAATAGTAATTTTTTCCCATCCGCTATCCAGCACTTTCCCTACTTTTGCACTCACTGGAGTGGGAATAGAAATTGTTACCTCTCCGCTATCCAACACTTATCCTACTGTTGCATTCAGTGGAGTGGGAATAGTCATTTTTACTCCTCCGCTATCCAACACTTTCCCTACTGTTGCACTCACTGGAGTGGGGATAGTATTTTTTTCCCCTCCGCTATTTAACATTTTCCCTACTGTTGCTCTCACTGGAGTGGGAATAGTACTTTTTACTCCTCTGCTATCCAATACTTCCCCTACTGTTGCACACACTGGAGTTGGAATAGTAAATTTAATTATTTTGCTCTCCAACACTTTTCCTACTTTTGCACTGATTGTATTGGGAAATTTAAGTTTACATCTTTTTTCATAGTTTCATGTTTTAATTTTTTCCACAATTTTTTAAATATTTTAAATTATTTATATATATATATATTTTATTTTTATATAATGTTAAAGTTTTGAAATAAATTAAAGATAGTTTATTAATTATTTTAAAGTAAATATATATATATGTATACATTGTTATGTTTGTGTGTTTATTTTTTGTAAATTAAGTTTATTTGTAATATTTTGTAAAAATGTATATTAAATTTAATCTATTTTGTTAAAATTAATATTAATATTTAACACATTTAATATATATTATTTTATTTTATACATATATTTAAATCGATAATTTTTACATCTATATTTTTAAATCGATATTTTTGATTCAATATTTTTGTACTTACCTGTGTAGGTATGGTAGTCGATATTTTCATAGTCTATATTTTTTTCTCGATAATTTGAACATCAATATTTTTAACATTGATATTCTATCAGTGAACCGATCAAAACATTGAAAGAAGACGCTGCCCGAGTCAAAATAATTGAGGGGGATAGTCCTCCATAGGGGAAGCCAGATCTAGGATTTTGTATGATCCTTTCTGATTCTGCTAATGATATTTGTTCAAAAGTTGTAAGTAGAGATCCGGTATTTATAAAGGTGGAATCATAGGATGATGCTATTTGAGTATTTGTCAACATCCCTTCAAAATTTGAATAGATGTTTTCTACCTTTTTGTGACAGAAAGTTGATACATTACCAATGAGTGATTAAAACAAAGGTATTCCTTGTTTGGCTGCTTCTGGATTTTGAAATGATTTCACAATCTGAAAAATAACTCTAGGAAAATTATCTGCTGCAGCAATTTGTTTCGGGAACAAATTTACTTTTGCCTTTTTAAAATGTTTGGGAACAATTATTAGGGCTTTTTTTAATAAACTATCTTACCTTCATATCTATATTCACATCTCCTTTATCTTTCCAACTCTTTACATCTATAATTTTCATTCTGCAGAATAGTAGAAATCAAGGCTGCTGTGGGAAAATTTTACTTTCACACACTTTGAATTGGTGCCATTTTATTAAGCCTTTGTACTAGGTCCGAATTAAAGGAATTAATTGCATCTTCAATTCCATCAGTCAGATTAATATTGACTTTTGAACAAATGCTCCCAGATTTTCATCAGATTTATGATGCCAAGGGTGATTATCTTTGATTTATCTAGTAGCCTCTAGCTGATCAACAGAGGCCGTCCGTTGAAAAGGGACTAAAAAATGGTCTGTCCAAATTAGCAGAAAGAATTCGGCCTTAACCACTGAAGGTACATCAGTAAATATTAGATTGACTGTGTGATCACCTTTTGCAATAGATTAAAATTAGACATAGGGGCCGATTCCGATCTGCGTCGGAAAACTCTCCGACCGAGCCGGATCCGGAGAGATTTCCGACCGAGCCGTACCCTTGGAGTCCGACCGAGCGAGTACGATGCTGCCGTATGCTTACGGACTCATCTCGGTCGGATTCCCATCGAAGTCAATGGGAGCCGGTCGTATGACGCGTACGTGGGCTCACAGTGACTCAATGGGTACGTCGCGAACAAGTGCGCCCCCTACAGTGTGTACGCGTCAGTGCAACTCGCACCGTACATGCATGTATAGGGGGACCCTTGGGTCCCCTGTGTTCGACTCGTATGGCTAGCGGGTGCAGGGGGTCCGGCACGGACCCCAAATCCGGCTCTGGGAGCTTTTTCGAGCCGGACGCTCCGACTCGATCCGGCTGTCCGGATCGTGCATCGTACTGGCTCGGTCGGAAAACGTCTCCATTGCGCGCCACGAATCGAGTGCGAACGAGTCGGATGGAGCGGGTCGGACACGGAAATGAGTCGGTCGGTGATTTCACGTTCGCTCGCATCGTACTTGCTCGCTCGGACGACTGCACGAATCGGTCGGAAACAAAGCCTCCGACTCGGATCCGGTAAAGCCAAATCCGATTCGGAGCCCTACCGACCGAGATCGGAATCGACCCCATAGTCTCCACTATTTGCCCTGCATCTTTGCAGTTAGGGTCAGTATTATGTATATTACAGTCCACAAGTACCAAAGGACGTGAATATTGCAGAAAGAATGGTGCAACAACTTTGGCAAGCACCTCACTAAACTTGGATGGTCAAAAGGGGTAAATTATCAGAACTTTTGACTGAAAGACAAATCTCTCAGCCAAATCCAGACCCTCAAATTTTTGGAAAATATTACTGTAATCCCACCCCATGGACTATAATCACGATCTATATATAAACAGTACAGCCCTCCACAATTGCCAAAGCAATATCTGTCCCAGAATTTTCATTTAACCAGGTTTCCCTGAGGATTACAATGTCCCACACATCATCATTCAATAAGTTCCAGATCTCAAATTTATGTTTTGGCAGATGTTGGACTTGGCCCTTTTTGCAGGGTTGTTCCCAAATGTTTTGCCTTCCTCCTGTATTTATTATGACCTTTTTTTGTTGGCTTTAGTACTCTGGGCACTTTACCACTACTGATCAGTGCTAAAGTGCACGTGCTCTCTCCCTTAAACTTAGTATGATTGATCTGCACCTGTTTGGCATATTTAATTTACCTGTAAGTCCCTTGTGCAGTGATAGCCCACATATCCAGGGCCTGTAAATTAAATGCTACTAGTAAGCCTTCACCACTGCTTGCACCACTCACAGACTAGCCTTTCAAACCTGTCTCAGGCCTCTGCCACTGCAGGGTCTGCATGCACAGTTCACTGCCACAGTAACGTGGCATTTAAAGTTACTTGCCAAGTCTGGAACTCCACTTTTACTACATATAGGTCACCCAACAGGTAGGCCCTAGATTGCCCTATGGGCAGGGTGCTCTGTAGGTCAAAGGTAGGACATGTGCCTTTGCTGTGTGGCATGTCCTGGTAGTGAAAAACAGTCTATTTGGTTTCTCTCAGCTGTGAGGCCTGCTCTTCTCATATGTTTGCATTGGGAATTCCCTGAGATGTGTTTCAGTGGTAATTTCCAATCCGTAAGGAGTAGCGTTGCCATGTTTGGTATGTTTGGAATAGTGGTGATAAACCCTGCTTACTGATGGAAGTGGATTTTTCATAACTATTTTAGAAATGCCACCTTTGAAAGTGGGCATTTCTGTGTGCTTATGACTCTTTGTGCTTTGCAGCCGGACTCAAATCAACGTCTGGTTTAGGCTGACAGGGGCCTGTTTTGTGCATTCACTCTAGATAGCCACAGAAAGAGCTGAGGTGTGCCCTGCATATTCTGATGGGTCTTTCTGAGCTAGAGTGCTGGGAGGAGTTGTCATTAACACCTGAATAGGGCTGTGCCTGTCCTCTCACAATGCTGTATCCACCCTCCTTGTGTGTGTCTGGAGCCAGGGCTGGGGATTGGATGGGGGTGTTGTGCACTTCTAAAGTTTTTTGTGAAGTCACCTTCACATTGAAGACATTTTGAGTATAAGTACAGGGGCTCTGGCCCCATCATTTTAGACACTGCGTGGGACTTGTAACGAGATGCTGCTGGCTCTACATACAGTACCAGAGGATTGCTGTGCTGCCAGGAAAACCACCACTTGGACTTTGCTTTGTTGTGCTGACCTGCTGGAAGGACTGCCCTTTGCCTGCAAAGGACCCTGTGTGCTGGCCTGCTGCCTACCTTCCTGCTTGTGTGCCCCCCAGTTGTTCTCCGTGGACCAGGTGGCTTGCTCTCTCACTGTTTTCACCATCTGAAATTTATTCCCAGCGTGGGGTAAAAATCCTTGGGACCAGCGTGTCCGCAGCACTGGGTGCTCACCCACTTCCCCAGAAAAAAGCAGCAGGTAGGGAGGTGCTTGTGGAGCACTTTCCTTTCAGAGAGAAGTTGCCTGGATCACCGCATCATGAGCACTCTATTTTCCCTGGCGTTTAGTGCAAAACAGCGTGTGGGGAATGCCACCTGTTTCCCCAGCACCTGGTGAGAGTTTGCCTGGACTCAACGCCACCGCGTGCTTCTCCAGTGGAGTGTAGCGGGTGCCCTGATAGGCTGAGTGCTGCACCTCTACTTCCAGGCCTCTCCCCAGACTTGCACCGTACAGGCTGCATGTAGTGTGCTGCCAGAAGACGAGATGCTGCTGGATCCGATACCTGGTTAGAACACTCGGAGGGGTCACGGAGACTGCCTCCAATATTCAGGCACTGTAGGGGCTGGCGAGACGGCACTGCCTGCCTACCCACATGGCCTGGCCCAATTCATAGAAGAAAGGCTATCCTTGTTCCAGCCGCTGCGGCGCACTCTTGCGGGCAGCGGCCTCCTCGGAATTCTGCAGGTGCTTGAGGAGGGTTTCCCTGCCGGCCTCCCTTGTGTGAGTGCTCCCACCCTCTCTCCTTACCTTGGGCCATGCCCGGGGGCGCTTGATTAGTTGTAGCCTCGCAGGGAAGGAGTCCTCACCGGAGGCCCCTGATCGGAAACAATAATTACTGCAGTCACTGTATTTACTATAGTAGGAGTGCAGCTCCTTCCGCACTCTACTGGGGCTAAAGGAAGTTACCATATTACACATAATAGGCATGCAGATGCACTGTGGTCTAGGATTTTTCTAATGACATATGGTAATTTAAGTCCTACAGTGAAATGTGGTGATTTATGTACAAAGATGTTTGGTGACTGGTGTTTTCTTTCCCTAGCCAAACTGCTGCAATTACATGCCCTGATGTAATGATGTATATTTGGATGGTTGCATTTTTCAGGCATGCACAATAGGGATGATTCATGTTTCATTACATGCTGCATTTCGTTTTCACAGGAATATGTCATTTTATGCCTTGCATAGTGTGGATAACGAGTAACATATAATGTGATGGTATAATAGGCGCTGTAGTATTGTCTTTCATGGTGTTTTCATGACATGTGCAACATAAAAGTCTAATCTTATTGCACTAGCTGTGATGTTATGACAATTGCCTAGTTGGAAAAGTGATTTATGGTTTATGTCATGTTTGGTCTATGTGTTATATACAATACATGAGATATTTTTATATAATAGTGTGTGGAGTCTCTTTTGTGGAATATTCATTGTGTCACTGGTGTGTGTGGGTTGCGCAAACACTTTACACATTGCCTCTAGGATAAGCCTGACTGCTCTGCCACGCTACCAAGGGGGTGAGCAGGGGTTATCTTGGGTGTGTAACTCTCTTATCCTGACTAGAGTGGTGGGTTCTGCCTGGCTTAGGTGCATATCCTAGCCAACCAGAAACCCAATTTTTAACAGCAGAGAACTTACATTATTTAAACAGGCCTTATGTTTCCTCCATGTTCTATTTCTATCTAGATATTTTAATATTGAGGGCCTCCTTGTGGAGTCCCTTTGACAAACAGAGCCCCGACAAGGCAAAAATGTAAATCCACAATTACTACACTTGAATGTTTCAGCAAAATCTGTCCCATTGATAAACTGATTACCACACTTTGGCTATTTAAGAAACATCAGCGACTCTTTCGTATGACCTAATCTCACCTTCCCATCTGGGGAAAAATGGACAGCGTGGCTGGTGCTGTTCGCCATCCGGCCGCGGATGGGTGCAGATAGGCTTGTCTTTGGTGCACCTTCTGCTCACCAGCGGCACGCCAGCTGCACACTTCCACTGCAAATCCGCTCTAAAGAGGTCAGTATAAGCGTGAGGGAGTTCCAATAACCCTGCCCAGGCTGCAAAGACTAGAACGTCTACCGCTCTAAAATGGCATCCCTGCAAGTTTGAATAGTATGCTTTAAAATACTGCTGGTGCCATGTCCCCTATGTATGCTAGCACTGAGTCCCCAATGTAAAATAGTGCTTGTGGCAAATTTCATTACAATCAATACAGAGCTGTACTCGCCAAATTCATCTCCAAAACAAATTAATGTATATCTTTTTGAAAAATTAGTACTTACTATTACCAGTCCTTCTCTGGTAGCGCCATTAGAATCTGAAACTCTCTGCCTCCCTCACCCCGTCTAACCTCCTGCCTAGCAACCTTCAAAAAGGACCTCAAGCTCCTCCTTTGTGACCGACATCTTGGTTACTTCACATTCGACCAGACTTAAGAACTTTCTCCACTGCACCCTGATCTGACTTCATGTAACTGTGTATGTTCTCTGTCCAAACGTTGTAACTGTCTCTTGAGGTAACTGCTGTACGCATCCACTGATGTAAACGTCCGAGTTTAACTACTATTACTGTAATCCTCTGTAACCCTGTATCCTGTGTGTTGTAAAGCGATCTGATGCCTTACGGCCATGTCCGCGCTATATAAACCCACAAATAAAATTAAATAAAATATAAATATGTTTATATTTTGAATTTATCAAATAATTTTCATATCCTAGTCAATTGAAATGCTCCTCGAACTAATGCCATTTTATCAAACGAAATGATCAATATAAAAAGCCGGGAACCTCTGATTGTGCGGCTATATTTCCCGAGGCCATAATTACCCTTTCAGTTTGAGTACTAACTCAATTTTTAGACATAACTAGAACATTTTAAGATTTAGAGCTAGAAAGAATGATCTTTACAAACAGCGCATTTGGAAATAAAAGTTCTGTATTTTTTTCCAAACACGCATTAATTTGAGTGAGAACAGTTAATTGCCGTTGGCTTTATCCTGTAATTAAATTAACTGTTACCATTCGAACTTAAAAATTAAGAAGCTATGGAAACATATGCGGCTCCAATTTCTGCAAGGAGTTAGAAAGCCCTCTACGGTAAAATCAAACGTTCCTACTACCATTCTAGTGGATTTTCTGTATTTTCTCTGAGAGCTTATCATAATTGTCATAGAAACAGAGAAAAGGTTAGTTTGCAGTATACCAAGCAAAGTCACTCGAAGCACATTTGAAATATATCTGTACTTTTTAACCTATTACTTATATAAATGCCAGCATCAAACCACTGCTTAATTTGCATTTTGCATCTTACCAACTCATTTCTGAAAATGTCAGACCTATGGGGACATCTTTAAAGCGGCAATGAGAACAAAATTGGAACAAACTGCGAGATTGCCACTCTAGAAAAGGTCAATATTTATAAAAGTGTAAAAATGTTACAAAATGATGGACGGGTCAAGGTGACACTGTCTCGGAATTCTTGTAATTTTCACGCATTAAGTCCAAGAAGATTAAAACAAGTTAGTCCCTAAAACAGATTACTTCTAACATAGTTGTTTAATCATTTTCCCATAAGAAATTGGTAACTTTTTGTAAAAAATGCGATAGAACAACAAAGATAAAGATCTCAAGCGCATTGGATGACCTTTTGTAATCTGCCATTATATAAACTGTGGCTGAATAGAAATAGTGTATGTCCTGCATGTGAATACATTTGCACAGATATCAGTGATAACTCAAAGGAATATATTCAAATTCGTTTTAGCCGAGGGCCTCTTGATCTGGAGTACATTGTAAACATGGCCCATGTTATTAGTGGTCAATTGTGTGATTTGGGCATAAAGGTGGTTTGGTATGCACCTGAAGTGGAGACGAACATCCTCCTCGGATGTATTGCAAAATTATAATCAGATGCACAATGCAGATTTGCAGATCTCTCTGCAATGACCATGCACAGCAGGAGGTCACCAATATGGTGCAAGGGTTGGGGCTGGGCCTGCAAGACAAAGTTGTCAGAGATAGACCTGTGAATGAGAAGGTGACACGTCTGCAAGGCCTGCGCTGGCTGCAATGGCTGTAGGCACGTCACCAATCATATACGAACATGCTGTGTGCAGTACCATCAATCCACAAATGCTTCATGGGATGTGCCTGTCCAACTCAAGAGCTGTAAGACAAGGTAGATCAAACAGCATTTATTGATACCATTTGGTCTTAAATGCAGCCAGTCTTGTTTCCAAGTTGAAACTGTCACATTGGCTGAACATCACACAATATATGCAATTCATTACTGTACACGCATGGCAAAGCAATGCACTCTCTCCCCATGTAAGGCATACATTTATGTCCACACTGGTCTTGCACATAAAAGCGTACCCTAGCAAACAAAAACAACACAATGACAAACCAGCAAGTCCGTTTGCTTGGCAGTGATATGTTGTGTTCTCCTAGAAAGCACAATTTTGTATTGTTTTTTTGCAAAGATCGCAAAACAACCAGAAGTCACACCAGAGTGCTCTAAAGTGCTATGGGTGCAATTAGATATTGATAACAACTGAAATGGAGGAATGGAGAAGATGAGATGATATGTGCAGAATATTATGCACTACAAGCAGCATAATAAGTAAGGTGCAAAAGTATTTTAGTAGGACCTGTAGTGTCCCTCATTACAATGGTAAGTTCCGGTTATATGATTCAGACAAAATTAAAGTATTTGGAGTGTTATCTGTAGTAGTCTATTGAGAAGACTTAACCAGAGGGCAAGTGGAAAAGGAAAGTTTTGAGTTTACACATAGAATTGCCTGTAATAAAAAGTTCTAATGCCTGTCTGTAAATAATTGGAGTATTAGTTGAGGGGTGTGAACCCATCTCAAATAATAATCGCAATCCTTGTCGGGGTGCACTGCTAAAGTCAATAAATAAACCTGTGCTTTACCCTCTGGGAGCCTGGCACAAAGCAGTCAGTCTTAAAGTAGAGGCAATGTGCAAAGTAATAAAGTGAAAATTCAACACAAGAAAAATCCTAAACTGATTTAGAAAAGTAGAGTACACTTTAATAAATAAAATGACATCTAAGCGACAAAAAAACAATAAATAGTACCGGGGATTGAATTGTTTAAGTTTTAATTAAAAATAGCACCAAAAAACACAAAGCGTCAACTGTGGTTATCTGACTGGGTCAAAAGTTAAGGCTGACTGCGATGGATCACTGGTTGGATACAGTGATCAGGTTTGTGCAAGTGGAAAGGCTAAAAAAAATTCTTGAGAAAAAATGGTTGTCTATGAGTCATCAGCGGGACAAGCTGCAAGCTGGATCTGAAGCAGTGCTCGACTTTGGTGGGCTGCTGAAGAGCAGGATCCCAGTGTGGTTGTCGATGAAGGGAGTAAAATTCAAAGGAGGAAAAGACCGAAGTCTGCTCCCATGTAGGGATCGACATTGAATGGTTGCTGCTTGGCATCAGTCCCGATGAAGTACTCCATGTTCAGACTTGGAAACTTTTCAGGAAGTCGCATTTTCTTCAGTGGAGCAAATTGGATACCATGTCGAACGATACAGCTTCAATGGTGATCCCAGTGTCCATTGATTCTCAGCTTTTAAAGTTTGGACAGGAGGAGTATACATTAACACTAGCCAAGAGTGTGCACGGCTGGTCCAGGTGGATCTGGTCAGCTGGGCAATTGCAGGGAGCGAGGCCTCTGGAAGCTTGTTGTGTCCCTGGAGCTCAAACAGGACATCAGCCAAATTACACTGGAAGTCACTTTTGGGGTCCTGGGTTTATGGTAAGTAGGCCCAGTCTTCCTTAAGGTACTTTAGACCACAGGGCTATCATTCCTCTGCTCTCTACAGGTTCAGGAGTGTTCTAAGGGGAGGGCTTTAGGGACCACTTTTATGTCCCGTGCCAGAATGTGGGGAAGGACAAATGTTAGTTCACCCCCTAGATCACTTCTGGCAAGTTTCTTCCATCCCACTGGGTTTGGTCCCATCATGTTTAGAGAGACCTAGGTGTGAGCTTCATCTGCCGGTGACAAAGTAGGCATCATTTGGAACTCAGTAAGTGGCTGGGAGCAAGCCATCAGGCAATACTGCTCAAGGAAGAAAAACACCTCCCCACACACAAGCCCTTTGTCCACTTTATGGGTGTAATCCACATCTCACCATAGGGGAGCCATCAGCAGTCAGGCGACACTGGACATGGACAGAAATGCCTCTGTGGCTTAGGCATGAAAATGGTAACTTTCTAAAAATGGAAATTCTAAAATAGCAATTTAAAATCCGACATGTCCATTAAGTTGGATTTTAAATTACTATTCAAATGAGTCCTTAAATCATATTTTTAGGTTCTCCCAAACTGAAATTCAGCACTAGAAGTTGTTATAGTTTAACCCAGGCTTTTCCAATGGGAGAGCCAGCATTGCCACTGAAAACAAACAGTTTTGAGGATTTTCACTGCCAATTTAGACCTGGCAAATGGTTTATTTTGGCAGTTAGAAATGGAAGTTTAGAACCACACACCCAGCCTGAATTTGACAAGCCTAAAGACATGTTTTACAGTGTTGTTTCAGTGCTACTTTAGTGGGTGGCACGATGAGTGCTGCTTCGCACTAGCTGCATGTAATTTACCGGTCCTGGGTAAATGAAGAGCCATATACTATGGACTTATAAGTAAATTAAATGAGCCAATTAGGTATGGACAATTTTAGCAAGTGCAAAAGGGAGAGCACACGCATGTTTCCTCTGGCTAGCAGGAGTGAAGCGTGCAGAGTCATACGGTCAACAAAAATATGTTCAGTACAAGAAGGCACAAATCTGGGTTGACCCTGCAGGAAGGACAACTGTCCAACATCCAGGAGGCCTAACATATGCCAATACCCTCAGTACTGGACACTCATTGCATGCGCAGCCACTTAGGCGAGGGCCATTTCACCATGTCTCACTTCCAGCTTCTACTTTCTCCAAGTCCCTGCCTTACTCTCACCCAGTCTGTCACCATGTCATTGTCTTACTCTCACCCTGTCTCCTTACCTTAGGCCCTGATCTCAATCTCACACCATATCATTATTTCTATAGTTATTAATTAATTTATTTTTTATTTATAAAGTTTTATATAGTGCAAACTTGACCCTGGAAGGGTATCAGAGCGCTTTGCAAATGTTACAGCAAGTGGAAAGCAGGACATCCTAGAAACATAAATTTAAGTAGAAAACAGGAAACCGTGGAACATAAATGCTGTCAGTACTTGTTATAGATCAGGAGAGGAAATGAGTTAGGCATCAGGACGTAGCGACGAGTGCAGACCCTGGTTGGGGAACTGCATCAGATCAGTACTCAGATAAATGAGTCTTTGGGATCAGGGTAGAGTTTAGTTAATTAAAAACAGTTTGACTTCTTTTTGAAGAATCTGCTGAAAGGGTTCATTCTGACTTCCGGGTGCAAGGAGTTCCAGATTCAAGGTGGTAGTCCGGAGAAAGTACGGTTGTATGTTTTATCTTTCCAGAATTTTCAAATAAGTAAGGTGCTGGTGCTTCTCATTGGTCTGCCACCACCTGACAATTCCAGTTTATCGACTAGATACTTTGGTGTGTTGAAGTGCAAAGCTTTATGTGTCATGTAAGCAACTTTCATCTGTATTTTTGCCTCATAAGGGAGCCAGTTCAGTTCCTTCAGATCAGGGGTGATGTGGTTGTTCCTTTTGGATCCAGTGATGAGCCTTGCAGCCGAGTTGAGGGATGCCCGTAGTGCAGCCAGTTTGGATCTCGGCAAACCACATAGGGTTGTATTCCCATAGTCTAATCTGGGGATCACTAGAGCTTGCACTGCTGATTTGAGGTCATCGGCGGGGAGGAAGTCTTTTAGTTTTCTAAGAATGTTCATATGAAAGTTTGCTCCTCTGGTGTCTGAGCTGATGTGTTCCTGCATGGTGAGATTCTTGTTCAGTGTTATTCCCAGTGATCTTGTAGAAACTATAATGTGTGGTAGGCAGTGGAAGGCTGTTAAGTGTTTCATCCATTCTTGAATGAATGAATGAATGAATATAGGACTTCTAAAGCGCGAACTTAGCCCAAGGGCATCAAGGCGCTGCGGATAAAGATCATGATCAGAGGTGTCCATAGATAGAGGGGTTACAAATGCGTATTGGTAAAGAGCCAGGTCTTCAAGGCTTTCCGGAATAAGGAATGCGTTTCCAGAGTCGAAATTGAGAGCGGAAGGGAGTTCCACAAATTGGCCGCAGCCAGCGAGAAGGACCTTCCCCCCCATCTAGATTTCCTGAATCTAGGCACAATCACCAGATTCTTGCTGGAGGATCTTAACTGCTTGCCAGGGACATATCTCCGAAACAGTTTTTTAATTCCTTCGGATCCCATGTTGTAAAAGGCCTTGTGCACCAAACACAGGGCTTTTTAATTCAATTCTCCGACCCAAAGGAAGCCAATGAAGGCATTCCTCAATGTCGATGTGTCCTTTTGGTGGGGCAATTAGTAGGAATTCAGTTTTGAGCAAGTTGAGGTTGAGGGGGTTTCTCATCAGCAAGTTTTGGTTCTTTTTCAGAGTTGTGTTGAGTAATCGAATATCATCAGGGAACGATATTTTTAGGTATAGTTGGGTATCATCTGCATGCATGTGGTTTTGTACAATGGAAAATTTCAGAATTTCGGTTAAGGGGTCCATGAATAGGTTGAAGAGATTAGTTGATAAGGAGGACCCTGAGGGACCCCCAACGTGACTAGAGTGGTAGTCGACAGAGATTGGTTAACCTTGATTCTTTGAGTTCTGTTGTCTAGTGTTAGACCTGGCATCATTGGCGCAGGTCTCCCTTCCTCTTTTCGCTTCTTATCTTTAATGTTGGCTGGATTTAGATGCTCTGGGCGCTGTGCCACTGCCAATCAGTGACACAGCGCGAATGCTCCCTGTGTAAAGATAACTGTATGAATTGGGATAACCATAATTGGCTAGTTTGGTTTACCTGTCAGCCCCTAGTATCAGTGCACTGTGTGTGCCCAGGGCTGGTAGACCAAATACTGCTGGTGGGCCTGCAGCCCTGATTTGCGCTACCCACCGAAGCAGCTTTTAAAGTATGTCTGTGTAGCATGTTCTAATAGCGAGTTACCCTCCATTTCACTGTTTACTATTGTGAGGCTATCCGTTCTCATAGGCCAGAATGTGCAGGCTGAGTATTACATGCCCTAATCCTACCTGCCCCCAGGAACCTGATAGGAACGTCGAATTTGATATGTTTAAGCTCAGAACATTGAGATACATCTTTTAGTAAGGATTATTAGCGTAGCCTGTGTTCGAAAATGCCTCTGCTAGAAACGAGCGTGTGTATTGGCCATCTGGTTTTGGAGCAGCAGGGCCAGCTGGGTCAGACCTGGCTGGAGAGAGAAATCGGCATTTAGAGTATGGAGAGGGGTGACTCTTTGATCTGAGCAGGGCCGTGACTGGCAAGGTGAATGATGGCTCCACCTCCCACTTGGCATCTGATAGCAGACCCCCAGATTCTCAAAGGGCAGGATGTCGCCTCGTAAACCAAGTGCTCCCCGACCCCACCGAACTGGTTCTGGCTGGATGCAGTGATTTGTGACTACAGAGAACAAAGACTTTTTAGGTATAAAACGCTGCGCTGAAACCTTTTTCAAGTGTGTTCCTTCTGGATGTCAAGACGAAACTCTGTCCGAGTGAACAGAGGAAAGGACTTTGAAACTTTCACCAAGCTTGCTGAAGAAACTACCCGAGGGCCTGAATTGAGAGCGCCTCTTGCTGAAGTCTCAGGGACATTAGACTTCACCCCGTCAGCCGTCTGAATTCCTGTTCTAGGGATTCTACTTGCAGGTGAGGCATCCGTCGAGTAATCCGGAACCTCTAGTTCTACTGTGAGGAACGCGGACTGGTAACCCTTGTTAACTCTGGTGTGTGGGCCGCCGCAGCTAAGAGAGAGCGGCCGCCGATGAGTGCCCACCTTAATTTGAACCTTCAGAACCTTCGCTGAATCTGTGTGGGCCGCCGCAGCTAAGAGAGAGCTGCCGCCGCTGAGCGCCCGCCTTAATTTGAATCTTCAGAACCTTCGCTGAATCTGTGTGGGCCGCCGCAGCTAAGAGAGAGCTGCTGCCGCTGAGCGCCCACCTTAGTTTGAACCTTCAGAACCTTCTCTGAATCTGTGTGGGCCGCCGCAGCTAAGAGAAAGCTGCCGCCGCTGAGCACCCGCCTTAATTTGAATCTTCAGAACCTTCGCTGAATCTGTGTGGGCCACCGCAGCTAAGAGAGAGCTGCCGCCGCTGAGCGCCCGCCTTAATTTAAACCTTCAGAACCTTCGCTGAATCTGCGTGGGCCGCCGCAGCTAAGAGAGAGCTGTAGCCGCTGAGTGCCCGCCATCGTGCCAGCCTGGTCGAGATCATCCTTTGTCCTGTGGGCCGCCGCAGCTAAGAGAGAGCTGCTGCCGCTGAGTGATCGCACCTTTGCCAACTTTCCATCATTGTGATTTGTCCTGTGGGCTGCTGCAGCTAAGAGAGAGCTGCTGCCGCTGAGTGCTCGCACCTTTGCCAACTTTGCATCATTATGATTTGTCCTGTGGGCCGCCGCAGCTAAGAGAGAAATCTGCTGCCGCTGAGTGCTTGCACCTTTGCCAACTTTGCACCATTGTGATTTGTCCTGTGGGCCGCCGCAGCTAGAGAGAGCTGCTGCCGCTGAGTGCCCGCATCTTTGCCAACTTTGCATCATCGTGAGTCGTCCTGTGGGCCGCCGCAGCTAGGAGAGAGCTGCTGCCGCTGTGGGCCCACCACGGAACTGCACGACGAGTGTCATCGCCACCACCAGCCCGGGCCACCGCAGCCGCATGCTGCTGCCGCTGAGGGCCCGCCTGTCCCCGAGTGCCCGAATCATTGTGAGTGCACGTTGCGGACCACTGCAGTCGAGAACTGTGGTCGCTGGGAGTCCGCCTGTCACCGTCTCCGCTTCTTCGAGAAGCTACGTGCTGTGTCCCCGTCCAATGGCAGGTATCTGGTGCGCAACGGGTCGCGTAGACCCAGGCCTTGAACTCAGTCAGTGCCACGTCCTGGTGCATACATTATTGCCTTTTAAATCCCTACTGATTTACGTGCATTGTGACTGGTTAAAACGCTTTTGAGAGTCTCGTGCTAAACCTTAGATAAAGATACTCTTTTTCTATACCTACTTGAGTTGTGTCCTTTTGTGGTGTCGTTACTGCCTTATTGTGCATGGTCATAAATGCTTCACACACTGCCTCTGAGATAGGCCTAACTGCTCGTGCTACGTTACCACAGGGTTGAGTAGGGGTTATCAAAGGGGGTAGCCCACTTGCCCTGATTTAGGAAGAAGGGACCCTATTTGGACATTGGCGCCAGCCATGGCCAACTAGAGACCCCCATTTCTAACATCTAGGAACGAGGCAAACCACTTTAGGACAACCCCTGATAAACCCATTCTGTGTTCAAGAAAGTCCAGGAGGCTGTTGTGTTTGACAGTGTCGAAGGCTGAGATTAGGTCTAGGAGGATTAGGAGGCAGGATTCGTTTTGATCTAGTAATCTGAGCGCATCATCAACAATGTGTGTAAGAACTGTTTTCAAGCTGGGGCCCTGACGGAAGCCTAATTGGCATTGGTCAATAAGGTGGAATTGAGCTATGTGGTTGCATAGTTGGGTATTGATGCATTTCTCAAGTTACTTTGCAGGCATTATCTGGGATTGTCTGGTCTGCTGTGGGTTTTTTTTAGAATGGGGATTACCTGCCCAGATTTTAGGCATTCTGGAAGAGTTCCTTGAAGTAGTGAAGCATTCACTATCCTAGTCCAGAGAGGTATTAGAGACGTTTTGATCTCATTGAAGACATTGGCTGGTAGAGGGTTGCAGAAGTGATTTTATGGTTTAAGTGTTGTTAAGATCTTAAGAATGGCATTTTCATCAAAGGTTTTGAAAGTGTTCCATGACGCGTTGCCTTTAAGGGTTAGTCCTTGCTGGTTTGGGGGCTGCTCAATCAGATTTTTCAAGGAAGTAGGAGGCAAACGTATTGCAGTTTGGCTGCAGATTGGATCCTAATGTGTAGAGGTTTGGTTGTTGAGTGGATTGGTGTTTGATAATTTCGAACAGTTTTCTTGGGCAATATCTGGCTTTGTCCAATTGAACTATGAAGACATTTGCTTTTGATTTTTTAATGTGTTTGTTGTAGGTGCTCCTCTGTGATCTCAGGTGCTTAAGTTGTTCTAGGGACAGAGAGTATCTCCACGCTCGCTCAGCTAGACACAGGTTGCGTCTTTGTTCATTTAGGCTCCCATTGTACCATGGTTTGGAGCACTTAGAAGACAGTCTTTTGAGCTGTAAGGGCTCAGCTGTGTCAATCATGGAGTTGCTATAGTGGTTTGTGAGGTCGTGGATATCTGACATGTCCGCTGGAGGAGGCAGTATGTTGTTCCTGAGGGTTGTTGAATTCTTAAGGATTTTGTCGCGAGTGTTCCTTTTCCAGTGCTTGGGTTTTTTAATCTGTGGTTTATGTGTCCTCGTTGGTTCGGTGATGAGGAACGAGATGCGCTGGTGGTCAGTCCAGTCCAGGTTGGACCCAGGATGTGCGTAGGGCTGTCACAGATTTGCTTCAGGTTGAGGCCCACTAGGAAGGTTTTTAAGCTATTAACTGAGGGATCATTGTGGTCATTCCAATGAAGGTTGAAATCTCAGAGGAAGTATTAGTTAGCAGTGTTGCCCTACGTTGGTAGTGATGATTTCCATGACTTGTTCGATGAATGAGAGGATGTCACCTGGTGGTAGGTAGATCACATGTAATTTACATTGGGGTCTGTTGTTGCTCAGAACGTTTAGGCAGTGGTATTCACAAGAGGCTAGTTTGATGGTTTGTAACTGAATCACCATAAGGTTATTGCGGTTTATACAGGCGATGACTCCCCCCCGATCTTTTTGGTCTGTCTGATCTTATAATGTCATAGCTGGGTGGGACGAAAATGTCAAGGATTGGTACAGAGGAGTTATTTAGCCATGTCCCAGTTAGGACTACTAGGCCAAATTCATGCGCAAGGATGAGGTCAGCTATGTCCACTGCGTGTATCATAGCCTATCTGCAATTTAGAAGCATGCATTTCAGGTGAGGTTTGGTGTCCGCTGAGGTTTTCTCTGTGAAGGGTACTGGTTTCAGGTTGGTCTTAATTACATCTCTAGAGTTAGTTCTAGGTTCTCTGTGTGGGTTCGAGGCAATTGTTAGGATGGGATTCAAGCTGTATGGGTTGTTATGTCTCCCTTTCAACCTGTCTACCTTTGTCTCTGTCTCAGTCTCTCCCTCTTTCAGCCTCTTTGTCCTTATGTTCTTATCTCCTTCTCTACATTACCCTGGTTTACAATCTAACATTCAGCTGAACTTCCCGCTCAAGGGTACTCATCTCCACTTTAGCGTTCCTGGTCCTTTTGTCCCTCCGTTATTGTCCCACTGTCCAGTTAGCAGTTTCCCTAGTTAATGATCCTTATAATTGCACAGGTATAGCAGCAATATATCGATCAGTCCTTAATGTTTATCTCCAAATAAACAACTGGCTTTATGTAACCTAGATTCTCGGAACATTTATGATGTATTTTTTTCTTTCCAGGAAAAGAAAGGTGCTTTTAAATATTTGCAAGCAGGTTTGTGGCAACTTAATCTATTTGGTGAAATTTGGTTTCATTATTAAAGAGAGGGACGTTTCGCATCAATTGGGGTTTTCCTAATGAATTAACAGTGGTAATAATTAAAATTACCATATATGTTATATTCTTGTCCATACATGTTTTCAATATTTTACTTTCTGAGCCGTATTTTCTTCTTGCAAAAAGATGTATTCTATTCTATGAGACAGATGCATTCAGTCATTTCTGATTGACAAAATATTTCACATCGATTGCCAATGCTATTGTTTAATTAATGCATTTGTGGTTGCAGAATTAGTCTTGCGGTGTCCATGAAACCATTACACCGCTGTTGCAGCATGTGGCTTCAGACTGATGTCAGATCCTTATTATCATGCCAGGTGGTCTCTGGTGCTGTGCTTAATTTGTAAAAAAATAAAATAAAATAGGTGCCAGGGTCCACGTCAGGAGGCCATTGCAGTTTGCTGTACCCATTGCCCCTGCCAGCACTGCCAGTGACACAAACAACACAACTACTAACCATCACACTCCTATAAGTGTGACTATTTCAGGCCCCCAAAGGTATATTGGCTTGAGTGGCAAGTATTATTCAGTTTTAGTGTACGTTGAATTAATAAAAAATTGCTGTGGTGCTAATTTCTAGATTAGAAAAACAGCGCCACCATGTGGCAGGCTGTGGTAAGTGTCGGTGTTGAGCACCGGAAACCACCGGCTCAAATTAAGCACTGTATCTGGTGGCAAATCCATAGAGTGTCAGTGTCACCAGCCCTCGGTTTTGAGTAATGCAACCACCTGGCCCTAAGTACTTCACTGTCTGGAACCAGCACTGAATCTTACTCGGCTTGCGCGGTGTAATAGCATGACTACATGCATAGCTTGCGGAAACGTGACTGCATACTCCCAGGGTGATAGAAACACACGTCTTTAGCATCGCAAGCAATGGTGCTTGAAATACATTCAAAATATAGGTTAGTATTTAGCCTCTGACTTACATCTTTGTCAAAGCTTTTCGTCCTATTTCATTAGAATTTTCCGATCTCCTTGTGCATTTCTGAAAATGTCACACCCATGGGGACATCTGTTAAACTGCACAGGCGGCAGAACCGAACGAAAGGGGAACTTTCTCATTCTAGGAAAGGTCAATATTTATAAAAGTGTAAAAATGTTGCGAATGAAAGGATTTAATCAAGGTGACACTAGACAGAAATATATTTGCCTTCTGTTCTCAAATTAGGGTGTTGAAAACTTGTACAGGGAAGTGAAGTATGTTGATCATATGTTATCAAACGCGGTGACTTTTGACAGGCACATTGTGATGGAAATGTGAACACGAATTTCAGCAATCGAAGCAATGGCAGCCAGTCCGCTGAATAACAGTTAAATGGGATCATTTAGCTGTCGGAGCCCTGGCCATCATAGCCTGTGTGTTGGGCCATATTTTCTGGCATTTTTCCTCTATTGAGTACACGTGGGAGGTACCCCAGTGGAAAAAATCTGTGACATCTGGCTCGTGAACTGTGAAAAAATCTGTGACATCTGGCTCGTGATCTGGGAAAAAAATCTGTGATATCTGGCCCGTGATCTGTGAAAAAATCTGTGACATCTGGCTCGTGGGCTGTGAAAAGTTCTGTGACATCTGGCTGGTGATCTGTGAAAAAAATCTGTGACATCTGGCCCGTGATCTGTGAAAAAATTTGTGACATCTGGCTCGTGATCTGTGAAAAGATCTGTGACATCTGGCTCGTGATCTGGGAAAAAAATCTGTGATATCTGGCTCGTGATCTGTGAAAAAATCTGTGACATCCGGCTTGTAGGCTGTGAAAAAATCTGTGGCATCTTGCTGGTTATCTGTGAAAAAAATCTGTGACATCTGGTCCGTGATCTGTGAAAAAATCTGTGACATCTGGCTCGTGATCTGTGAAAAAATCTGTGACATCTGGCCCGTTATCTCTGAAAAAATCTGTGACATATGGCCCGTTATCTCTGAAAAAATCTGTGACATCTGTCCCGCAATCTGTGAAAAAAATCTGTGACATTTGTCCCGTGATCTGTGAAAAAAATCTGTGACATCTGGCCCATGATCTGTGACGTCTGGCCTGCTATGTATTTCCAGCATAGCTGACATTGTCATTTATGTTGTCCTTGAAGACAAAACTCTTACATGTGGGGCCAGTACTAGAAACTACCTAATTTATGCTCCCAAGTGCTGTGAATTTTATCTCAGTCATTGGGCAATATTTCGAGGGCTCGTTGCCTGGTATCGCCATGGATTACATAGTGATCTTAAATAGAAAGGTTCTTGATGTGAACAACATAACTAGGCCTCCTACAGGTTGTTCCTGATGGCGGAGCAGGCGGTTGCTGTATCATGAGTAGCACTGCCTTTCCCCGCTGTCTAAATGAGACAGGGGAAGGCCGAAGTGGATGGCCAGTACCAGTACACACCATCCACTACTCATTGAGAACTGTTATGTGCCCAGATTAGGCCCATGTAGCAACGCTGCACATTTTCTTATTTTGTCCTCTTTCTGAACAATAACTTCTTACTTTGACCTTTTGCACACATTTCCGAGTGTGACAATGTTGGATTTGCTTCTCTGAAACTGCTTTGTGTACACATCTGGCTCCGCACAACATTATCATGATGCCTCTGATAGAGCGAAATGTTCTTGAGAATTGTAGGGGTGCATCATAATCACTGGTAGTCCTCACCCGCATGTACTCAGACATATATTCGTATATATTCAGTTGTATATCCATGCATGTTTAGTAAGAGTGAATAGTTCACTAATATTAAGTGAACTACGAAGTATAATAGTGTTATGATAATTATGCAATGTAATGTAATGTTTATTGAATTGTGTGGAAAATAATGCATAGAGAAATTAGTTCGTGTGTAATTCAATTGCAGTAGTTTAAACGTGCACCATATTAAAGTTGCACATGTAATTCATTTTCGCATATGAATTGTAATGAAAATGCTTATAGGGAAAAGTAAAGTGTGTTTAAAAGTCATATGTAAAGGCCTGACTACATATATGCTTAGGGAAGGCCTGGTTTATTCTTATGTTAGCTTATTTTGTACGCAGAGAAAAGTTTCTCTTGGAAAGGCTCTCTGGGCACAAACTGTAGATTTAATTAGCACAGTAGAAGGTTTCAGTTGAACGTATCTTTTGTTGCAGGTGCAAGGACACATGTCTCGTTAGTAAAGACTAACTCTTTGTTTTCAAAAGTTAGAGAGATGGGAGGCATGGTACGGGGAGTGCAATGGAATTTAGGGATGATACTTTCAGCGGAGAAGGTGCCTGGGACTCAAGGTCATCGCAACCGTCCAGGATGAAGTAACCGTTTCGATGGAAAAGTACGAGAAGGAAGACCTGGCCAAGGAGGCGTGACAAAGGCGTGTACAATTGTATTGGGATTTTGTATTAGGGATAGTGCCCCGAGGGAGGAGGCCAGAGAAGAGGTAGGGGAGACCAGAGAGAAGGACAAAGAGTGTTCTGAGGAAGGAGCTGAGCTTAGGTATTATGTGATTGCACTTCTGAGGAAGTCTTCACACCTGACACCTTTTATTCACTCTTGCCTGGGAAAATCGTTATGTAGGGATGTCACTAAGTGTTAGTGTAGGGACAGCAATTGGTTTAAAGCTTGCATAGATAAATGAAGAGCAACGTAGAAATTGGAGCAATCATAGCTTGGTTGATCCTTCTAGAACTGTCAATTCTCTTTATTCTGAGTCGGATGAGACTCCTGCGTAGGTTATTATTTGTATTAGTGCCCATCTAGTTCTTTAACCTCGTGTTGAGGTGCTTGCATGTCCAGTTATTTTTGGCGATAATAAATTCTTAAACTTGAATTCGGAGTCAGTGGTCCTTTCAGACAAAATGAATGCTGTTATATAACCAGATGAGATTCTCTCCTTTACACTATTCAACAGGTAAAAAGATCTTGGCGACCAGAAGGTTCTTATAGATAATTAGATAAGAATCGGCGTTATCAGTTGGTAGCAGAGTAGGATGGTTACCTTTGATGGTAAGGGGAGATCTAGAGCAAGATAGGAGATTAAGTTGCCCCATAGAGCCCGAGTGACGCAGATCCAGAGGACCGTAGGAGAAGGATGTCGGAGGTCGTTGAAAACTGACGGAGAGTGACGGTGCGGCGGAAGTAGCAGTTCGTGGTAGAGTGAGTATGAAAAGAGTGGTGTTTGGTAGATTGCAGTGTTTTATTGTTGTGTGATGTCTTGCGGAGTTGGAACGAGAGTTGTGTGATTGAGAACCGGACCGTGAGCGCGCGCGGGACCGGATGATTTATTGTGTTGTAGAACACACCCAGAGTTGAGAGCGTTGACCAGAGGTTGTGGGGGTCACGAGACGTCATTGACAGACCCACTGAAGATAGGGAACACATGTGTGCAGAACATCGAGTGATTGAATCCTATCGAGTGTGTTAGAGGCGATTGTCCGGTCGTTTCGCGGACAGACGGTTGCCAGATTGAGGTCAACAAGCTCAAGAGGCTGATCGGTCATTGGTAAGACTAACAGTCAGAGAGGTAATTGTTCGGTAGGACGGACATTATTTCAGAGTATGATTGGGACGGGTGCGAGCGAGAAAGGAGGAGGAGAACTGCTGCGAGCGGAGGAAAAGTGACGTCAGACAAGTGCCGCGCTGCGATAGGCCGGTTGGTGTGAGCCGCGCTGGCATTGGTGGATTGAAACCAGTAAGTAAAAGCTGACATTTTGAGTGCAAATAAAAAGTTGATTCATCATGAAATGTTTTAAAGTTTTACGGGAACTTCGTAGAGGTGATAGACATGTGGTTACTCGGGAAGGAGAGGAAGCTCCTCCCGAGGATACGCCAGCACATTATATGGCAAAGAATGTAGGATTGCATACTATAATATGGCTTGAGAATTGGCATAAAATGACAGAAGGAGAAGGAGAATTGTCTTTCCCACGCTATGGTACTTTCAGGTTAGAGGTATTGTACCAGCTAAAAAGTATAATGGCTTCTTTACGACCACTACCTAGACCGACACAGTTTGAGGCGCTACATGCGTGGATTAGAGCAGCGTACGATAGGAGGAAAGACAAGAGCCAGGAAAGGGTGAAGAAATCGGTCAGGGCATTTCAAGATGTAAGGTGGGATGCACTGGAGAAAAGGTGGAGAGTGGAAACGATTGAGGGAGATAAATTATACCCACTGCTAATACAAAACGGAAAGATTACAAGAATCAATGAGGACGACAGTGATACAGACGACAGCCTGTTAGATAGGTTGTTGGCAGAGAGGCCACCACCATTTAATCCAGACTCAGAAGAGGGAAAGCCGACTCCAGCAGTAACAATTGATGAGAGCCAGAATCAGACTAGCATGAGAGTAGTGGGAAGGATTTCCACAGGAACGGAAGGGGCAACGACGTCTATGATATCACAGCCTCCTGTTGGAAACACAAGGTTACCGGACTCCTTGACAGTACCGGTTACCATTGGCCCTATAGTACCGGTATATGACCCAGACCGAGTGAGAGAAGGGAGTTCCGTACAGATGGGAAGGGAGGAAGTAACCAGTGAGAGTGGGAATGGGTTCGGAGTACGATTGGTTCATTTCCCAAGACCATTGGAGACAAGTACGCCGTTACCGGCTACTGCAGACTCTTCTATTAGACAGGAGGAAGAGAGACCAGTCAGACCGAGGTCTTTGCATGAATCCAAGTCAGCTTTGAGGATGTGGACACCAACAGTAACAAACCAAAGTGATAGGATGCCAGGAGATAGGGCACAAAACACCTCGGAAGACAGACCAAGTTCCCGGAATATGATAGAAGGGAATAGGTCACAAGGACAGAATGGTGACTGTGATGAGCGGGACGGCTCAACTTGTCGAGAAGTACTGAGGAGTGCAGTGCAGGCAAGGTTGCTAGACGTAGTAAGGTTGAAAGCAGAGGTAGACGAGATGATTAGCGGGGGTCTGCCTTTGGAAAGGATAGAAATTTATAGATCAGATGAGTTGCTGTTCGTAGCAAAAGATGTGACTCGAAAAGCTAGAATAGCACATGAATAATTAACGGCGTTGGCCAAAAGATATGAGGTAGACCTGAACAAAACTAAAACGTTGCAAGGACCGCATAGATTACAATACAGTGACCAGGAGCTGGAAGAGAAAAGAATCACAGGATTAAGGACACACACCAGAGATCTGATAGTAGGAATGCGGATATGGATTTTGTTGGACAGATGGGAAGAAAGGTGGTCCAAGAAGAAACTAGCAAAGAAAGCTGAGGGGAAACGCCGCCTCCAGGAGGGGGGCGACGGGTGTCGGAAATTTTCCTTTACGGGAAGTACAGAATGGAGGGTATGTGCATGTGCCGTGGAATAGAGGTGATTTGGCTGCATTTACAAATGATTTTCCTCGGCTGAGGGAGAAACCAGTAGAGTGGTACAAGCAGGTTGAGCGGTTTGTAAAAATTTCAAAAGTATTGTGGATTGATTTGAACACCTTGTTTGACATAGTGGTACCGGGAGATTTGTGGACAGCTTGTAAAGTCGCTGTCGAGTGGCCGACTTCGGAACCTGAAAGGGAGGCGGTTACAAATGGTCCATCACCCTTAGTAATGAAAAAGTATGAGCAGGTGATTACATGGCTAAAACTGAAGATTTCACCTCAAGATATAGATTGGGTTAAGATAGATCGGACTGTACAGGAACCCAAAGAAACGGTGCATGAATATTACGAAAGACTTCTGCAAGCTTTTAAACAGTATAGTGGATTAGATACGTTAGACCCCAAGGATATGGGACAGTTTGTCTCAAAGTTTGTACTGGGTCTGAGAACAGAAGTCAGTCTCATGATACAGCACCATCTGATCTGCTGGCAGAACAAGCCGGTAGATGAAATTTTGAGGTATGCAAGGTACTGTAGTGATGAGGTGGAATCGAAACATCGGAAGCTAAAAGACAAATTGATGCTCGTCCAGATGCAGACAGCACAGGGTCAGTCTAGTGGAGGGACCTTAGGAAGAAAACAAGGAAATTTCCAGGGGAACCAGAATGGACAAGTACAGGGAAAGGGAAAACCAATAGACCCCAAGACGGGAGTGGACGTGGCCACACTGAAGAAGACCACTGCGTGTCATCTTTGTCGCCAGGTCGGACATTGGAAACGCGAGTGTCCTTTGAACCCAGTTAATCAGTTGCAGGAAGAGGAAGAGGGGGCTCAGGCACCCGCGCAAGAGGTAGTTAACACAGTGACGAGGCCTAGGACGATGAAAGGGGGGATATACAGCTCTCACGCCCAGGTTCCCCAGGCTCCAAGGATTACACAAGGAATATGAACGTACCAACAGATGCCCCTGTTCGAAGTCTATGACGAGAGTAGCTCAGACCCTTTATCCTGACGGTGCCTGAGGGGGTAGGAAGACTGCACGCTTGGAGCGGTCTTGGAGGTAGACCAGAGAGGACCTTTTGTGGAGGCAGATATTGAGGGTCATCCTGCCACACTTTTGGTTGATACTGGTGCTACCCGGTCTACTGTAAGATCAGCAGTGGTCCCTAACCTACCCCTCTCGGGACAATCAATCCAGGTTGTTGGAGTAGCGAACAAAAGAATAAGCAGCCCATTGACAGAACCGATCTTAGTAAAGATAGGTTCCTTCCAAACTAGACATCAGTTTGTAGTGTGTGATACAAGTCCAGTTTGCCTTTTGGGAAGAGATCTGTTGTGCAAGTTGAACTGCACGATTTATTGTACGCCTCAGGGAGTGGAGGTCCAGACAAGGGATGACGATGCTGACTTTAAGGTTACAAATCAGCATCTATGTATAGATCTGTACCCAATGGTGACTGTGGAAGAACTTCCACCTGATTTGAGAGACGCAGTGTCATCTGTGGTGTGGGATTTCGCAGGCGATGAAATAGGTCTAATCAGAGGGGTTGAACCAGTGCGAATTGAGGTGAAGCAAAATGTTGATTTCCCCAGGACACCTCAATACAACTTGTCGCCTGAAACGATTGCAGGGATAAAACCTGTGATCGAGACTTTCATTGAGAAAGGCATTCTAAAAGAGATCAGAGGTAGCCCCTGTAATTCACCTATTATGGGACTACAGAAACCGAGCGGGAAATACAGGATCGTGCAAGACCTGCGAAAGGTCAACACGATAGTTGTCCCTTGTTGTCCAGTGGTACCGAATCCTTCAGTAATACTGTTCCAGATCCCATGCGAAGCCGAGTGGTTTACGGTCATCGACTTTGTCAAGCATTCTTTTCGATACCGCTCCATGAAGAAAGCCAATTTCTTTTTGCATTCAGGCTGGAAAATCGCGTGTTAACATAGTGTCGTATCCCTCAAGGGTATACAGAAAGTCCATCGATCTTTAACCAGATCCTGAAAAAGAATCTTGAGAGCCTTGTGTTGCAGCAGAACTCAGTCCTCGTGCAATACATAGACGATTTACTCATTGCCTCAGAAACAGAAGATGCTTGCAGAATTGACACTGTAGCCCTGTAGAACCACTTAGCAGAGAATGAACATAAGGTGTCCCCGAACAAGCTGCAGTACTGTTTGAATGAGGTACAGCACTTGGGACATAGATTAGAAAAAGGCAAGAGGAAGGTGTCACCAGACCGAATTGAGGCAATAATGAGTATGGCGGTACCCACTACACAGAGAGAAGTTAGGATGTTCCTGGGAATGGTTGGCTACTGTCGACAGTGGATTCCTAGTTTCTCCTTGAGAGCAAAGCCTTTGCAGAGGCTTTCGCACAAGGATGTGAGTGATCCGGTACCATGGGACGAGGAGTGCTTGATGTCATTCCTGAAACTGAGAGAGGAATTGTGCAGTGCTCCGGCACTAGGGATGCCTGATTATAACAAGGCCTTTTCATTGTTCTGTTATGAGAGGGAAGGATGTGCATTAGCAGTCTTAGCTCAGAACCATGGAGGTGTCCGTAGACCAGTTGCCTATTTCTCAGCTACTCTAGACCCAGTAGCTTCTGCGTTGCCCGGATGTCTAAGATCCGTTGCTGCAACAGGTGTCAGCATTGAAAGATGTGAAAGCATTGTAATGGGACATCCACTGACTGTACATGTGCCACACTCGGTTGAGTTATTGATGGCCAGGACCAAGACTCAGCACCTAACAAACAATAGGTTAACGAGGTACGAGCAAGTCATACTTGCCGCAGAGAATGTGACTCTGAAAAGGTGCTCTGTCTTGAACCCTGCGACATTAATGCCTACACCGAACGCAGATGATGAAGATTGTGCGGACCATGATTGTCTCGATGTGACCGAACTTTGCACCAAACCGAGACCTGACATTGTCGATGAACCGTTGGCTGACCCAGATGAAATTTTCTTTGTCGATGGTTCATGCTTAAGGGACAGTGTTGGGCAATTGAGAGCAGCGTTTGCTGTATGTACCATCTCAGGAGTGGTCGAGGCTGCTTGCCTAGAAGGAGTACGCTCCGCGCAGGTAGCTGAGATCATTGCCTTGACCCGTACCTGTTTGGCCGCTGATCAAATTCGAATCACGATTTACACTGACAGCCAATATGGGTTTGGTGTGGTGCACGACTTTGGGCAGTTGTGGTCTCAGAGGGGATTTTTGACATCATCTGGCTCACCCATTCGGAATGGAGAATATGTAAGACAACTGTTGGATGCATTACAGCATCCGAAGGAAATTGCTGTTGTAAAATGTTCAGCCCATGGGAAGGGGGAGGACTTTGTGTCATTGGGCAATAATTATGCAGACGAGGTTGCCCGGTTCTGTGCAGAACAAGGATGCATATTCACAGATAGATACGCAGGGGAGAGCCAAGAGAGAACCGAGCTCAACATAATGTTGGCCATGGCAGACACTTGGGAAGAACTTAAGCGATTGTAGGATGAAGTCTCAGACCAGGAGAGAGAGGGATGGATCAAAGCTGGTTGTGAGAGAGGAGATGTGGATGTGTGGGTCTCCAGTGATGGGAGAGCCGTATTACCAGAAGAGCTGTTGAGTCCGATGGCAAGGCTGATACATGGACAGGCACACCTTGGTAGAGATGCAATGATGAGGGTGTTTAGACAGACGTGGTACAACCCACGATTTCGGGCAATGGCTGAAACAGTGTGTCAAAGGTGTGTTACGTGTCAGCAGATGAACGCTGGAAAGAAAACTGTAGTTACATTGAGTCACATTGGGAGGTCAGGTGGGCCTTTCAACAGAATACAGCTAGACTTTGTGGAAATGCCTAAGTGTAATGGGTTGAGGTACATTTTAGTGTTGGTATGTGTATTCTCACGGTGGGTGGAGGCTTACCCAACACGCAGGTGTGACACTCTCACAGTGGCTAAGTTATTGTTGAGGGAGCTCATCCCTAGGTTCGGGATCCCAACCTCTTTGGAATCTGATAGAGGAAGGCACTTCCATAGTGAAATCATGAAGTTACTTTGTGCTGCATTGAATATTGACCAGAGACTCCACTGTAGTTACAGACCAGAGGCTTCTGGGATGGTGGAACAAGTTAATGGAACTTTGAAGGCCCGGATGGCAAAAATTTGTTCTTCGACATCCCTGAAGTGGCCCGATGCTTTGCCGCTTGTGTTGATGAGCATGCGAAGTGTCCCAGACAGGAAGACCGGCTTGCCCCCCACGAAATACTAATGGGGAGGGCAATGAGATTGCCGGCAGTACCAGCCACAGCGTTGATAAGCATCACTGATGACTTGATTCTCGATTATTGTAAAGGACTATCTGATGTGGTCCGTTCTGTATCCCAGCAGGTGCAAGCAGCAGTGGTCCCAGCCTCGAGTGATCTGTGCCACGACTTGTGTCCCGGAGACTGGGTGCTCGTCCGGAAACACGTGAGGAAGAGTTGCTTGGATGCCCGCTGGCGTGGCCCGTATCAGGTGATACTCATCACGAACACAGCAGTAAAGTGTGGAGGATTGCCGAACTGGGTGCATGCCTCCCATACCCGCAGAGTTTCAGCACCCTTGGAAGAAACAGCTCCTCTCGTGAATGTAAATCCAGCTGATATGGCAGGGCCACATGAGAGGACAAGTCAAGCTGTAAGGGTCGCTGACACAGCTGGTGGTGCACTAGAGCAAGCTGAAGGGGGTTTCCACGGTTCGAACCCTGACTCAGACACCGAAGACAGAAACGGTGCAGTGGGCGGAGAAGAGTCCGATTCAGCAGAAAGAGGAAGTAGTGCACTGGGTATAGCAGGGGAAGGCAGACGAACGAACAGAAGTGAAGAAAGTTGGCCTGAAAGACAGAGGCGACGAAACCTGAAGTTAGCACCTGAAAGGGACCTTGCCCCAGTGTCTGAAGCATCCGAAACAGAGGCAAGTGACGAAGACCAGGCTCAAGATAGTCGGCGAAGGTCGAAAAGAACCAGAGTACCTTGTCGCAGATACTCTACCCCTGAGTGGACTTACACAGTGTTTGATGCAGGGGGTGGTGAGTACGGGAAGGCTGAGGTCAGTGCTGGTGGTCCGTCGGAGCCCGAATGTGGTGGTGAAGATGGTGCTGCAGTTGCCAGGGCTCGAAATAGAAGGAACACTGACCCTCACAGTTCCGAATCCCCGCTTCTGAGTGAAGTTCGAAACTTGGTTCTGCATCGACTCGAATTTCCGTCTTTTGGGTTTGAGCCGTCTTCACATGAAATGGTAATTTTGCGTCTTGAACTTTTGTATCACGTTCTGGAACTGCTCAATGAGGATCTTATTGTGGATCAACTATAAACTGTAAATAAAAGTCTAAAAGAAGAAGATAACCTAGGTCCGAGTGGAAGAAGAATAAACTTAGGGACTTTCCACAGAAGAGGAACGAAAACTAGGGAAGTCTTGTTCTGGACTGTGTAAATAAGATTGTGATCGAAAAGGGAAAAAACCGGGGATTTCATGGTTGCTCGAGCTGGTTAAGCAAGTCACGAATAAAGGACACAGAGACTTTTTGGGGTTCATTGCTCTAACCAAGAACTTTTGAGAACTTCCGAAACCATGGAGCTGGGAGATCCCAATCGTAGATCTAAGTGGATTGTAGGCATACTTATAAGTAGTGTGATAGTTTCTATAATCATAGTAATCATAGTTTCATATACTGGTTCGCATGAGCTAGAAGTGAAGGGGGAGCCAGGGACACCTACACCTACTACAACTAGCCAAAAGGGGGTAAACATGGGAGCTGACAGAGCTTTGCTATTAGAAGAAAGTCGTAGGTTACATATAGATTTATCTAGGAGTGATTTTAAGCTTAATGCATATGCTAAGCTGCTATATGAGTATGTTGATGTGATGGATGCGAAAGATTGTTATGTGTGTATGCAGTTGCCTGCTTCAGTGGACGAGGGTATTAGGTACCACCATCTTCCACTGACTTATGGAATTTCATGTAGTCTTTTGCTTAGTTTATTTTATGAGAGAGATCAGTTTGAGTATTTCTTTTCCAATTTCGACGCAGTGCTTCCTGAAGTCCCAGCTTACAAGCATTTGAATAAGTATGACTATTATAAGACCGAGGATAGACTCAGGAAGTTCTTCATACCGAGTTTGGAATTGGATACAGCATTCGCTCACAGACACAATCTGACCTGCTCGATGTCAGATGTAGAGAAAAAGTTTGTAGATCAGGTAGAGGACAGGTATAGAAAGCTGACCCAGTCACGAGACATGGGGCATCACAGGCTTGATTGGACAGATGAAGAAAAGTTGCATAAGACAAAGGGAAGCTATGGTCCTATAGCGTTAGACAAGGAGCAGAGGGGTAAGTTGTGTATAAGGCGTTATCAGACTTACTATGAAAAGTTGCAGTGGGACAAAGCACTTGTGATCACGTTTTCACCATGGCAGATGTGGCAAAAGATTTTCTCCAGGGTCCTGTGCAAGTGATACCAACAGTGTATTTTGTGTGTGGGAAGAATGCTTATGTGAGGTTACCTGCAAATTGGTATGGAACATGTTATTTGGCGATAATATTTCCAAAGATTTACCATACAGAGGATTTGGAACTTCTAGAAAGTGGGAAGTATTCAAGGGAGAGAAGAGCTGCAAGTGCAGGAATCGTTGTGGGGGATATCTTTGGAGCTATGATACCCAGTCTGGGAGTAGTCTTGAATGATGTGAAAATACGGAGATTAGCGACTGTGGTAGATGAGTTTTCAATGAATACAGCAAAGTCATTGGTGCTGGTGGAAGGAGAGATGTTGTCGATAAGGGCAATGGTTTTGCAGAATCGCCTTGCTTTGGATGTCTTGTTGGCAAAAGAGGGCGGAGTCTGTAAATTGTTGAAGGTTCAGGAGTGCTGCACTTATATACCAGACCGTAGCAAAGATCTGGAGAAATATATAAGTAACATCACTACAATCCACACAAAAATAGCGGATTTGACCGAAGAGGGGGCTTGGGAAAAGGTTGGCAAGGGTTTTGGTCAAGTGGGGAGTTGTGTTGCAAATCTGGGAAAAGGATTTCTTGGGTATTTTCTGAGACCTCTCCTTATCGTGGTGGTTTGTGTGGGCTGTCTGTGGATTTTGATCAAGGCCTACAAGTGGTATCGAGCAGGCCGAGTCAAGAGAGCTTTGAGGGAAAATGAGATGAGATTGGCAAGACTGCAGGACAGTCAGTATCAAAGGCTCAAGAGCATGGAGAAACTAAGATCAGGGAAAATGGCAACGAGTTCTGTTTAGGTCGGTTCTTTCTCCAAGGGAGTTGAATGAAATGTGATGACAGGAGTCATCAAAGGGGGAACTGATAGAGCGAAATGTTCTTGAGAATTGTAGGGGTGCATCATAATCACTGGTAGTCCGCACCCGCATGTACTCAGACATATATTCGTATATATTCAGTTGTATATCCATGCATGTTTAGTAAGAGTGAATAGTTCACTAATATTAAGTGAACTACGAAGTATAATAGTGTTATGATAATTATGCAATGTAATGTTTATTGAATTGTGTGGAAAATAATGCATAGAGAAATTAGTTCGTGTGTAATTCAATTGCAGTAGTTTAAACGTGCACCATGTGAAAGTTGCACATGTAATTCATTTTCGCATATGAATTGTAATGAAAATGCTTATAGGGAAAAGTAAAGTGTGTTTAAAAGTCATATGTAAAGGCCTGACTACATATATGCTTAGGGAAGGGCTGGTTTATTCTTATGTTAGCTTATTTTGTAGGCAGAGAAAAGTTTCTCTTGGAAAGGCTCTCTGGGCACAAACGGTAGATTTAATTAGCACAGTAGAAGGTTTCAGTTGAACGTATCTTTTGTTGCAGGTGCAAGGACACATGTCTCGTTAGTAAAGACTAACTCTTTGTTTTCAAAAGTTAGAGAGATGGGAGGCATGGTACGGGGAGTGCAATGGAATTTAGGGATGATACTTTCAGCGGAGAAGGTGCCTGGGACTCAAGGTCATCGCAACCGTCCAGGATGAAGTAACCGTTTCGATGGAAAGGTACGAGAAGGAAGACCTGGCCAAGGAGGCGTGACAAAGGCGTGTACAATTGTATTGGGATTTTGTATTAGGGATAGTGCCCCGAGGGAGGAGGCCAGAGAAGAGGTAGGGGAGACCAGAGAGAAGGACAAAGAGTGTTCTGAGGAAGGAGCTGAGCTTAGGTATTATGTGATTGCACTTCTGAGGAAGTCTTCACAGCTGACACCTTTTATTCACTCTTGCCTGGGAAAATCGTTATGTAGGGATGTCACTAAGTGTTAGTGTAGGGACAGCAATTGGTTTAAAGCTTGCATAGATAAATGAAGAGCAACGTAGAAATTGGAGCAATCATAGCTTGGTTGATCCTTCTAGAACTGTCAATTCTCTTTATTCTGAGTCGGATGAGACTCCTGCGTAGGTTATTATTTGTATTAGTGCCCATCTATTTCTTTAACCTCGTGTTGAGGTGCTTGCATGTCCAGTTATTTTTGGCGATAATAAATTCTTAAACTTGAATTTGGAGTCAGTGGTCCTTTCAGACAAAATGAATGCTGTTATATAACCAGATGAGATTCTCTCCTTTACACTATTCAACAGGTAAAAAGATCTTGGCGACCAGAAGGTTCTTATAGATAATTAGATAAGAATCGGCGTTATCACCTCGAACACCGAGTACGAGGCCTTTACGTCAGCTGTATATATGTCATTCTAGCTGCATCCACGGGGTGACAGGGCTATCCACATACCCAGAACAATGCTAATCTGCACATACATCGCAAGGATGCTTTTTATTATAAATAAAGAAGCATTTCCTGGGGTTAGCAGAGCATTGGAAGGTCCCAGCGTGCCAAAGCTTCGCCAAGCTGCTGCCTAACATCTCCGTGAGGGGTGTCCAGTTCGTGACCAAGAAGGGGTCCGACATTCTTTCCCACCATGTAATGGGGTTGGATCATCCCGTGGGGGGATTCTTAGCTATACACCTACATGCACTCTAGCCATCATACAGTAGGGATTGCATAGTAGGAGTAAGCCTGATTACTACCGTTTTTTATATGCCTGCATATATGCACTGTTATAGCACCATGGTGGAGCTATACCTGATATTCACTATTTTGGTGCTTCTAATCACTTTCATATGCTTCTGTCTACTGATTATCGCAGCTCATGTATTGTATACTAGAATAACGTTGGTTTAATAAATCTATTGAAGAACATCCCATTGTGCATTCTGCATATTTCTCTGAGAAAAAGAGTGCATGAGTGACTGATTGAAAGGGTTGTCTAGATCCGTTACCATGATCCCTGAGGGGTTAGGGTTGTCATGTTCAGTGGTTGCCAGAAAACATTTGCTCCCTGTTTAGGTTAGTGGGGCTTATGTTGGCACTGTGAGCTAGCTGGTCTCTAGGACAACATCTCCTATGAGGGTGCTTGGAATCAGTCTAAGCATCTCACCCAAAGTTTCTGTTGTCCACAAAGGCACAGATCCTATGGATTACTAGGAACTATACGACATGGCGCCATCAACGTTAATTGGGTTTTTATTTATATGGATTGCCTGAGTAGTTCAATCGTGCCTTCTCAAAGACTCCTACTCACCTCCAAACCGGAGACGTCCGTGGTGGTAGAGAAATCTGCCTCAGCTGAGCAGGTAGACCCTATGTATTGGCTGTAGGTTGCTCAAGCTTGAAGGATAAAAACTTCATACATTGTGTTAACTCTCTCTGTAATTCATTTATTACATTGAGTCTGAGGACAAAGTTGCCCACACACTAAACATCGCAAAAAACTGCAGACACGGGGGTACTCTCAAAATATTACATTTTGGTCTCCCGGCTATGGGTGGAGATGTTACCTTCGTGGTTGAGGCACACAAAGCATTTAGGACAGATGTATTCAATTCCTGAGTTAAACTCCCAGCTGCAAATGCTCGTAAACCATTGTTTCATATCTAAATTGAGGATAAAACACCAGAAGAATACACTCCCTATGAAGACATAGAGATTCCTCTATTTTACCAAGAACATATTAATTGGTTAAAAGGTGCCCTCCCACACACAACAGAAAACGTGAGAATCAGTCCGCTCAGCAAAGAAGGAGCGACATGACTGGTCTTAGCTGCATACACACTGCATCCTGACACTGCTACTTTAACTGCAGCAGAATTGCATGCACTGTTTAGAGATTTAGTAAAAATATACAGAAATCTCACCCAGTTCATAATGCGAACACTCACAGTAAACCCTGCTCAAGTTGCACAACTACAATTGGTCACTTCTACTATCAGCCCACAAACACGGAATGCCGCTATGGGAAAGATTCCCACCAGTCAGGAGCAAATTCCATTCTGGATAGCATAACAAACAAGCCAGCTTGAAGCAGTTTCCCCCATACGGGCTCGCAGGGAAAACACTGAATACTGACTGTTTGCTGGCCGTTGGGGATGGCTCCCCTAGTGGAAGACTGTGCAACTAGGGGTTCATACCAGAGCACACAGTACCCCTTCTCTGGCTGTTTTACCTGAAGTGTTGAAGCAGCTGCAGAATGAGTACCGAGAAACCCCTGCCCTGGACTTAGGGATGAAACTGATGGGCAATTCTGCTGCTGTATCAGCCATTATGTTAAGCAACATAAAAGGGGGGGACCTGCATTGGCTGAGGGATCTCACTCCTGCTCAGCGGAGTGGGAATTACCAAATATTATTGAAGAAACCTATACTATGCTAGGTAGAGATAATTTGCGAGGTCGACCTGGGAAACCACAACTTAAGAGTAATTCTGAAAAGGATAAATCTAAGCAAGAACCCGATTTTTTGACAAAGAATCAATCAATCAATCAATCACAGAATTTGTAAAGCGCACTACTTACCCACGAGGGTCTCAAGGCGCTGGGGAAAAAAAGGGGGGGTGCTGCTGCTACTGGTCGAACAACCAGGTCTTGAGTAGCCTCCTGAAGGTCAGCAGGTCTTGGGTCTGTCGTAGGCTTAGTGGAAGGGTGTTCCAGGTCTTGGCGGCGAGGTGGGAGAAGGATCTGCCGCCGGTGGTAGTTCTTTGAATGCGAGGGACGGTGGCGAGGGAGAGGTCGGGCGGAGCGGAGTTGGCGGTTGGGGACGTAGAAGAGGAGTCGTCTGTTGAGGTAGGCTGGGCCAGTCTTGTGGAGTGCCTTGTGTGCGTGGATGAGGAGTTTGAAGGAGATTCTCCTGTCGACGGGGAGCCAGTGCAGGTTCCTCAGGTGGGGGTGATGTGGCTGTGGCATGGTACATCGAGGATCAGGCGTGCGGAGGCGTTTTGTGTGCGTTGCAGTCGCTTGATGAGCTTGGCCGGGGCTCCCGCGTAGAGGGCGTTCCCATAGTCAAGTCTGCTACTGACGAGGGCCTGGGTGACTGTTCTTCTTGTGTCTGTCGGGATCCACCTGTAGATCTTGCGAAGCATGCGGAGGGTGTTGAAGCAGGAGGATGAGACTGCGTTGACTTGCTTGGCCATGGAGAGCGTTGAGTCGAGGATGACTCCCAGTTTGCGTGCGTGGTCGGTGGGTGTCGGGGCTGCTCCCAGCATCGTTGGCCACCAGGAGTCGTCCCAGGCTGAGGGGTTGGAGCTGAGGATGAGGACCTCTGTCTTCTCCGTGTTCAGTTTTAGTCGGCTGATCTTCATCCAATCGGCGACGGCCTTCATTCCTTCATGGAGGTTGGATTTGGCGGCGAGGGGGTCCTTGGTGAGGGAGAGGATCAGTTGAGTGTCGTCGGCGTAGGAGATTATGTTGAGGTCGTGCTGTTTGGCGATGCGTGCGAGCGGGGCCATGTAGATGTTGAACAGTGTTGGGCTGAGGGACGATCCCTGGGGTACGCCGCAGATGATCTCGGAGGCTTCGGATCGGAATGGTGGGAGGCGGACTCTCTGTGTTCTGCCGGCGAGGAAGGAGGTGGCTCATTCCAGGGCCTTGTCTCGGATCCCTGCGTCATGGAGGCGTGCGCGTAGAGTGCGGTGGCAGACAGTGTCGAAGGCAGCGGAGAGGTCCAGCAGGATGAGGGCTGCGGTCTCACCGTTGTCCAGCAGGATCCTGATGTCGTCGGTGGCGGCGATGAGGGCAGTCTCAGTGCTGTGGTTGCTGCGGAACCCCGATTGGGATGGGTCCAGGATGCTGTTTTCTTCGAGGTATCGGGTTAGCTGTTTGTTGACGATCTTCTCGATGACCTTGGCTGGGAACGGAAGCAGGGAGATGGGCCGGACGTTCTTGAGGTCTCTCGGGTCCGCCTTGGTTTTTTGAGTAGGGCGTTGATCTCTGCGTGTTTCCAGCTCTCTGGGAAGGTCGCGGTCTCGAAGGAGAGATTGATGATGTTGCACAGGTGGGGTGCGATGGAGCTGCTGGCTTTGTTGAAGATGTGGTGCGGGAAAGGGTCTGACGGGGAGCCGGAGTGTATTGTGCTCATGGTCTTGATGGTGTCCTCGATGTTCACGCTGGCCCAGGCTGGCAGGGGGTCGTGGTCGATGGTGTGCGGCGGGTCTGGTGCATCGATCTTAGTTGGGGCTGTCTGGGTGTTGAAGCTGTCGTGGATGTCGGCGATCTTGCGGTGGAAGAAGGTGGCGAGGGAATCGCACAGGGGTTGCGACGGCGGGATGTCGTTGGTGTTGGAGCTGGGGTTGGAGAGTTCCTTCACAATGTTGAAAAGCTCCTTGCTGTTGTGTGCGTTGTTGTCGAGGCGGTTTTGAAGGAGATTCTCTTGGCGGACTTGATGAGGTGGTGGTGGTTACGGATGGCGTCTTTGTGGGCTGCGTGGCTGTCCGTTGTCTTATCACTGTGCCATTTCTTCTCTAGTTTCCGGCAGGTACGCTTGGAAGCTAGGAGTTCCGAGGTGAACCAGCTGGCTCTTTTGGTGGTGTCACTGTAGGTGAGTTTTTTCAGCGGGGTGAGGGTGTTGGCACAGTCGTCCATCCATCGTCTGAGGTTGCAGGCAGCGTCGTTGGTGTTGGATGGGTCGGAGGGAGGGCTGAGAGCGAGGGTTGCCCGTAGTTGGTCTTCGGTGACTTTGCTCCAGCAGCGGCGTGGGATTTGTTGGGTGCGGTGGTGTGTGGTGGGTTTCTGGAAGGTGAAATGGATGCAGCGGTGGTCGGTCCAGAGGAGTTCCGTGGTGTGGCTGAAGGAGACGTGGGAGCTTGAGGAGAAGATGAGGTCAAGCGTGTGGCCGGCGGAATGGGTCGGTGTTGTGACGAGCTGGCTCAGACCGAGGTTGGCGAGGTTGTCGATCAGGGTGGTGGAGTTGATGTCGTTGTTGTTCTCCAGGTGAAAGTTCAGGTCTCCGAGGAGGATGTAGTCGGTAGAGGTCAGGGCGTGCGTGCTGATGAAGTCGGCGATGGAGTCACTGAACTGGGGTCGGGGCCCAGGGGGTCTGTAGACAAGGGTGCCTCTAAGGGTGGTGTTGGGGTCTGTGTGGATCTGGAAGTGCATGTGTTCGGCAGTGCTGAGAGTGTCGTCGGTGCTGGTCGAGACCCTGATGGTGTTCTTGTGGACGATGGAAGAAGTGGGATAATAAAAAAAATTAAGACAAGCAAAGTTCACAGAGTGGATCTCCTCAACAGGAAGCCACTGAAAAAAGATATAATTTCAGAAAACGTGATAACATTTGAAAACCTGACAGGTATCAAGGTATCAGGATACTGATACAAGTTCCTCACATCCCTTATAGGAGTCATCCAATACACGTTCGGAGAGAGGTGGATGGTCAGAGTGCAGATCGGAAAAGCACATGAAGCGGAATAAGGAATTACAATGCTCGTCTGACTACATTATTAACCAAGAAGAAAAACCAAAGACTCCTAAACTTCAATTCAAAAAGAAAAAGGTAGCGGACATAAAATCAGGCATGCCCAGAATACTGAGTACTCTGCTTCTGAATGGGGAATGGGCACTGATGATGCTGGATAGTGCGGCAGAAGTCACAATAGCTTGCCAGAACCTGATGGATTATCTGACAGCAGTAGCGCTGAGTGAGCATATTATGGTGGAAACACCTGATGCCAGGGTAAGTGTTCCCCATCCTTTAAACAAAATTACACTCCAGTTGGAGGGGGGACATACTCAGAAACATCAATGCTCCCTTTTAAGAAAACTTGACATATGGTTAAGATGTTCTTTTGCCTGAAAAAGACTGACCACCTGTATTCATAATGGAATGCCCAAAAGATAGTTTACCAGCTTTTTCCGACCTCTTTCCAGAATGAATGAAACATTCTGATGCCAAGGAGTGGGCGTTAGCGCTAGCTCCTGCATTATACTGCAATCATGTGGGGTGAGATGATGAGTCACCTCATCATGAGATCCCATTGAAATGAACTCCAAAACCCCAGAGACAATATTCAATTAAAAATAAAGCAAAAACAAGTTGGGCAAATCCTAGAATAACTTGAATACCAAGATGTAATAGAAAATTGCACCTCATCAATGAATAATCCCTTGTTTCCTGTAATGAAACCAGACAATTCATACCATATAGTATTAGACTACAGGCATTCAAACACATCTACTCACACATTCGCAGAACAAAATGCACACAGTGCTGCACTAATAAACAACATTGTGCGGGAAAAATACAAACCAACACTAGATATCACAAATTAATTTTTCTGCCAAAATATAGTGTCCGGAAGCAGATATTTGACGGCATTCTCAGGCTTAGGCTCACAGAGACAATTTTGTTGTTTGCTTAGCCTGGGATGTTTTCAGACAGAGTAACGGAGTGACTTCAACATTTTGATGAGGAGGCATCGTCCTATGTGGGTGATATCTGTCTAATGGACAATGATTCAATGGAACACTTGGACAGAGTTGACTGCATAGTTCTGGGGTTTGCTTACCTGGGCTACAAATTTAATTTAAAAAAAATCAACTATGCCCACCTCAATGTCCTATTTTTATGATACAATTTGGCAAGTGAAGGTAAAAGCCGAGCGACCCATTTTCTAAAAAAATGTGCATTGCTGCAACCTCCAACAACTCTAATTTTGGCAGAACATACATTTTGGATAACGCACAATGGGTAAAACCATTCTTCGACTTGATTAGACCAGACTTTTCAAGCACACATTGGACACGGGAACACACAAACATTTTGTGCTCCGTACAAACTGATATGATAGCTTCCAAACATTTACACGCATGTGTTAATGGGAAACAGCGTTTACAACGCTGTTTCCACAACGCAATGGCTTTACAACAAGGTCGTTGCAACGACCGCGATGTTACCACGCAGTGCCATTACATCGCAAGTCGTTTAAACGACTTGCTGTAGGGGGCGTGCAACAGCAGGGAATGTGTTGGAATTTAAATCCAACATCTTCCTTGCTGTTGCGCAAACTGGAGTAGGAATAGTAATTAATACTATTCCTAAATCCAGCACGCCCCCTACAGCAAGTCGTTGAAACGACTTGCGATGTAATGGCACGCGTGGTAACAACGCGGTCGTTGTAACGACCGTGTTGTAAAGCCACGCGTTGAGAATGTATGCAATGTAACGTCATATATTCGTGTTTACACCACCAACCTGGTGATCCATGTAGTCGCTGGTTCAACCGGGTACACTTACATCACATTCCACGAAGGTGATACAGTACCTATAGCATACAAATCACCCTTATACACAAACGCTGAAATGCATTTTGCACCTCCTGAGAAAATTCTCGCATGTCTAAAGACAGCTGTAGTGAGAGAGTGAGCACTAGATCAGGGTAAGCACATCATTGTCGTAGCCCCGGTGCCGACCTTAGAGGCCATCACCAAAGCAAGTGTTTCAAATGCCAAAGCTTCACATCCACAATGGATACAATGGGCCACCTCTTGCATTGCAACAGATGTAGACTACAGATTTGATTCTACATTACAAACACAAGCATTTTTGTAGTATGAACAAGAATATCCTCTGCCATATTAAATAATGCCTCTAAAGCAATATGATTACATCATCTACACTTATGGGTCTGCCCAGCCTGCCATAGGGACAAAGCATCAATATTGCACAGCATGCACTATAGTAAAGGGGTGCATGCATGATGGAAAGTACCATCCTGGAAAAAACCTACATGCAGTTCCTTGGGGACTTCACAGCGCAGCTGGCAGAACACAAGGCTCTGTTACTGGCACTGGAGAATACAGATTATGGTTTCCCACACTTATAGTGTGTGATTAATATTATTGTGTCCAGTCTTACAATGAATACCTACACTACTGGGGCCAAAATGGGTTGCACAATCAAGCACAAGATGCTTCGAGAACAGGAGGCAAACCTGAAAGATTACTTGCCACAGGCTCATGTAATAAACACATTGAGTCATCAACGTGTTGACATTCATGTTACAGGAAATTCAATGGCTGATGAAGCCGCTAGGGCAACAGTTTGTACTGCAGCTGTTGCTGCAATCACTCGTTCTAGCACGAGAATAGACAGAGACATTATGGTGTCTGTCAATGTTGTGTGCAAGAACACACTCCTACTCCTAAAAGTTAGATACACAAAACATACCATATGTTCACATTCCAGGATTGGAGGATATAGTCATATCAAACACTGATCCCAGATTAGGGTTGATGCTAGCTGCACATGAGGGTCTGAGTTCAGCACACGCAGGGATTACTGCTACAGTTTCATTACTACAGCACTGCTATTATTACTGCTATTATTGGCCTGGTCTTACTAAACAGACCAAGGACTTTTTCCTTAAATGTGACATCTGCCAGCAGTGAAGGGCTCAACCATAGCACGTCCACCACAGACACCTCTATTGATTTCAAACAAGCCTTTCACTTGTGTCTATTTGGACCACAGCGGCCCGTACAATCTGATGGGGCTTACAAGTACATCTTGGTGGCAGTAAATTCATGCTCTAGATTCCTGTGGGTATCACCACTGCGGTCCTCTGATGCCCGAATTGTTATCCAAGACTTCCGAGTCTTCATCGGGACACACGCAATTGGCACACTACATTCCGACCAGGGTTCGACATTTAGCTATCGGGCTTAGAAAGAGACCATGGGAAGTTTGGTTGTGGCCTTGCGGTACTCCTCCCCCTATCATCCTATGGTAAATTTGGTAGTCAAGAGGAAAAACCGTGTCTTAAAGCAGCCTTTAACAGAAAGGGTAATAGACTTAGGTTGCAGTTGGGTCCATCACCTATATGGGGTCCATAGGACACTTAACAACATGCCCTGGGTGGTTGGATTCCATATGAAATCCTGTTTGGGGTGAGAATGTGGGTCCCAGACCTCAATATTGTTGGCACAGTGATGACAGAGACACCATTTGACATCAACAAACTATTGGCTGTTTTACATTAACTAAATTAATTCCAGGATGCACAAAGTAACTTCCAAGTAAAAAGCACCGCCACTGGGGAAGTGAAGGTTGTTCCAACAAGACTCGACTGGGTCCCGACGGTAGGTGATCTGGTCAGGGAGAAAATTGTGGACAAGAAAGAATTTGGTCCATCCTACAGAGCACCTATACCTGTCCTGGCTGTCAAAGGTACCAGAACTATACTTCTTCCACCCCTTGCCGGTCGAAGAGACAAAAGGTTTGTCTCCATTGATCTGATCAACCACGTTATGTGGCCTATTCTCAAACCTTGGCCAGGAGAATTCCTGGGTAGCCACCGCTCTCCTCTCGCTACAGTACAGGAAGTTCAGATGGAAGCTTTAATGACTAAAGTAGATTCCTCTCTTCAACAAGAAAAAGTAAACAACAATTAAGTATTTCTACTCCCTGTTGAAACAACAGCCACTGTACAATCGACTAGTACAGAGAAACAAATTTCAATTTGACAACGCAAAGACAGCTATGATCTACGTAAATATACTAAAGATTGAGTCATCTCCCGGGGCTACAAAACCTGCTGAGTTGCCAAAATAGACCGGATGGTGTCTGGCTACTTCGTTTACTATGACGATTTCTCATCAGATTCAACTTAACTTGAGTCACCATTGCTGCCGCCTCTCCCTTTCAAGCTATGAGTGTGTGCTCTCTATCTTTGGATGAAAAATACATTATTTGTGCTCCTTGGTTACACTTTTGGTTTACAATTGGGTTACTATTTCTGGTCCTCTGGATTCCTCTAGTGACTCTCTTTTTCTTACTTCTGAATGGACATTATCTCCCAGAATGCTCTGCAGTACAACTTGTGAACTTGGTATTGAAACCTCATGCATCATCACACCATGAACAGAGATCTGTACCTGGTGAACATTTGTGCAGTTCCAATTCCCGAAGGAATAGTGTGGCACAGGGTATTGTATGATGAGTATAGTCCTACTGAACTTTTGTAAATTCCATATTTGTTTAACATGTCCCTAAATGATATCATCACCTCTAGTACTTTTTCTGATTATTGGGACATTGATACAGTGCATAATTTGCTAGAAGATCTAGAGCGATAAACTGTATTTTCTTTTGATGAATTCTATGATGGTACATTTGCACAGAAGTTTGACAATATTTCTGGTTTTAAAACATCAGACCCAGCATCATATTATTATAGGCTTGCACTTACATCTGCAAAGAAAAATATGCTAACTAACACCAAGCTGATATACCCTGCCTCTTTTCTTTCCCAGCTGTCTGTTCAGGGTTTCCACTTTTGGAAAGACACAATAGATACTAAATCTGTTTGGAGGACAAAGGACTGGCAGGATCAGGGAACTGAGGCCTTGCTTAGATCATGCCTAATATCACACCAAATGATTTTCCTGGACAAAACTGTGCAATAAACCTCATGTTTTGGAATAGCCAAGATGATGCACTTGAACACACCATGTATTCCCACATTTGCACATTGTGAGAATTGGCAACATTTCACATGATACAGTGAGATTACACTAGCTACCATGATATGCAACAGCTCTTACAATTCATCAGACCCTAATTGGAACGGATGGTTGGTTTGGCCTTTAGACACTAATAGGTGTCAGTCCAGATTCCAAGGTAATGCCAGAAGGTTTAAGATCAATAGGTCTGACCAACTTTATGTACAATCTGAACACTCGGTGGTGGTGACATCATACAGTGTTGGGAAGTTATGCCTTGAATGGCTAAAGACCTCAACACTGTCTCAGGTGAAACAACACTTGTCCCTTCTGTCAGATGACCTTAATTCTGGGATTTCTTGTTAGGTCCATGGAACCCAAGGCCAAAGCATTTCTTGTATGCCATATACAATGAACTGTGGAAAGTTTCTCAACAGGAAGCTGCTGAGAGGCTGCGCAAGATTAATAGGGTTAATCTAGAAAAGGCTTTGGCAGTGGTTGACAATGGCACAAACACATTATCCTCAAGGATATATTAATAGGACAACATAGTATCATCTGCAATTGACATACTGCAGCGGGACATGTCTATTTTACAACACGGACAGTCGCAACTTCAGTCCATTGTGTTATTAAGCTAGACACTTCAAATCTTACATTCTGGCCACGTGCCGTGGCGTTATTTTAACACCACTAATCTGTTTTCTTCACAGAATCTAACTGAACAACAAATATTAATGGCACGGAGAGACGCAACGTATACCATGTTGCACATTGAAAAATTAGACCAATTACCTTTCACCATTGCCAAAACGCCTTCCATGGATTGGCTAATCCATGGATATATTACCCTACCAGTCATGGCATTCCAATTCCAATATTGTCTACAACATGACCAGGTAGGAAGATATGAAGCGTTAGGGGAAGGATTTGTGCATGAATTCTGGGAATTACCTGTCAAGTTCAGATGCAGGAATGGGGACTGTTAGAAATGGGGTTCTCTAGTTGGCAGAGGTAGGTACCTTTGTCCAAATAGGGGCCCTTGCTTCTAGTCAGGGTAAGGGGGATACACTCCTAAAATAACCCCTGCTCACCCCTTTGGTAGCTTGGTACGAGCAGACAGGCTTTCTCAGGGGCAGTGTGTAAAGCATTTGTGAACACATACAGTAACACAGTGAAAACACTACAAATGGACACCACACCAGTTTAGAAAAATAAGTAATCTTTATCTAAACTAACACAAGACCAAACGACAAAAATCCACAATACAGTATCAAAAATAAGGCTCTTAAATGGTAGAATAAGTTCAGTTCAATGCAAGTTATTAATGCAACACTTTTCTCACAAAGTACCTCAGATGCGTCACGCAAAACAAACAAAAGGGTCGCAGGGAAGGTGATGCTTCAGTTCCTTGCTTCGGGGGAGGCGATGCGTCTGTTCCTTACTGCAGCGCAGGGGAGGTGATGAGTCTGTTCCTTACTGGAGAGGAGGGGATGCGTCTGTTTCTCACTGCATTCCGGTTACGATGCGACAAGATGGTGCCTCGATGCGTGGCGACGATCCGGTGCGATGCGACAAAATGGCGGTTCGATGCGACGGTCCGGTGAAATGCGTGATCTCTTGCAGCCGCACGGCAGGTGCTGCGATGGTCTTCTCGGAGATGCGTTGGGACCCGGTGTGGATGCGGCGCGCTTCTTCCTGGTTGCTCGGCGAGGCGTCGGAACCAAGTGCGGATGCAGCACACTTCTTCCCCGTGGCTCGGCGATGTGTCGGGAATCGGTGCAGATGCGGCACGCTTCTTCTCGTTGCGTCGATCTTCCAGCTCCCAGCGACAAACAGTCTCTAGAGGTCCTAAACAACAGCAGGCACCTCTCTGCAGGTTAGAATTCCCAGCAAGGAAATTCAGAGGAGCTGGTGGTGAAGTCTTTGTGTCCCTGAGACTTCAGAACAGGAGGCAAGCTGAGTTTCAAGCCCTTGGAGATCTTTTCTTCAAGCAGGTTTCCTCTTGATTTCCCAGAAGTGATCTAAAGTTCTGGGGTCTGGGTCCCCCTTTTTATACACACAAATGCTTTGTTCTCTGAAGGCAGAGAGTGTCTGTACCCAGCCAAAACCAGTTATGTCCTCACTGGTGCAGCTTCCTGGCAGGAGGTGGAGACAGCATTGTTGAAAGCAGACCTGGCCCAGGCAGGTGAAAGGAAATCTCCTCCTCCTACTCTAAATTCAACCCAGGTCCCATTCAGCCCAGCCCTGACTCATCAGACTGCCAGAGCCGCTGCCCTCTGACAGCTCCTGTCACTCACAAGCCAGACATGCAATACACAAACCTAGCAGAGGCACACTGTATGGTTAGGCAACAAAATACCCACTTGCTAAAAGTGGTATTTTCAAACACAGAATGTAAAAATCACCCACACTAAAAGATGCACTTTAACATTCTGAGTTCAGGCATATTAAACTTTATTTTCCTATCTTGTTCCTAGGGCCAGTTATGTTTATAAGATGTTATAAACTCACTGCCCATTCTGGCCTATGGGAACAGATAGCCTTGCAATAGTGAAAAACGAAATTGGCAGTATTTCACTATCAGGACATGCCACACACATCAGGACATGTCCTACCTTTCACATACAATGCACCCTGCCCACAAGGGTACCTTGGGCCTACCTTAGGGGTGACTAACATGTAGAAAAGGGAAGGTTTAGGGACTGGCAAGTGTGTGCACTTGCCATGTCGACATGGCAGTCCCAGACTGCACACAGGCTCTGCAATGGCAGGCCTGAGCCACATTTTACAAGCTGCTTCTGTGGGTGGCACAATCAGTGCTGCAAGCCCACCAGCAGTATTTGATTTACAGGCCCTGGGCACACATGGTGCACTGTACTAGGGTCTGACAAGTAAATCAAATCAGCCAATCATGGAAACACTAATCCATAACACAATTTACAAAAGAAAGCATTTGCACTTTAGCACTGATCAGCAGTGGTAAAGTGCCCAGAGTCATAAAACCACCAACAACAGGTCAGAAAAAATACCGGAGGAAGGCAAAAAGTTCTGGGATGACCCTGCAAAAAGGGCCAAGTCCAACAGGGACACAGAAGTTTTTCTCAATGGTTCCGACTGTGAGAATGCTTTAAGCGGGTCCTTAGTATGCAAGGACATTTCACTTCACGGGGCTTGTAATGCATCAGTTGCAAACTTGTCCTGTTATCTGAAGGGTTCTCGGCCGTCATGATTCATCCGGTTTTCAAGCTACTCTCTAATGGGAGTTCTTGGATGCTGAACGATCAAGGCTGCTCTGAAATTGAACCAGGCATCACTTATCTTGTGACGGTTAATTTCATAGGTACTTGTTGCACACAAATATTGCTTCCACCGGCCCGCAAAGTTTGGGAGGCAACGCTGCGGCCTTCGATAAATATTTCCAATATAAGCTTTGATTCTATGAGCAAACTTAAAGCCATGCTTTTTGAAAAGGATGTGGCCTTAACATCCGCCAAAGAGACGTTTGATCTCCAGGTTGCATAGTCTTCGCCCTAAATACAGACGCTACTTCATACTAACTTCCCACTACATTTTGGAGAGCTGGTCCATTGTATCTATAACATATCTGATACAAAGGGAGTAGCACACTTTTTTAAATGTATTAGCTCTGGATTGGTTAGCACCTTTCAGACAGTTTTCACAGTTATACCATCATTCATACACTCCATACTGGGAGGTCTTCTGCTTGTTCTGCTACTTGTAGTGGTGATTCTTATTTACATTTTCCTGTTCTGCAATGGACATCCCAGTTCAAAACGGAATGGAGACAGCACTGCCTATGCTGCTATATCATGAGCTCATGATACACTGCTTTGGCACACCACAGCTTCAGGAACTGAATGAGCATTGGTTCTTATTGTTCAGGCCTGTGGCCTCACTGCGTGCAACCTGTATTCCGCTGTCTGCTTTGCAATCATGAATACATACTGGATTTCTGCCTTGGATCGCAATTGGTTGCGCCACTAGACATTGAGGTACTGATGGACCCTTTAAAGGCCCACAGGTATAGTTGTCCGTAGCACATTCTTTTCCTGCTGAACGCATTATTTGATCCACCCTGGGATGCTCTGGCTCCTAGTCAACTGGATACTGGATCTGCGGAATGCCTACAGGATGTAGTCCCTCCCTCGGTGGCTGATGTGGGAACTGGATAGAACCACCTGTGCTCTATAAACCTGTTTCGAGGTGCGCCTCTGGGAACCTTGTCTGTGGTCACAGCAATGTTGTGGCTAACTCGGAACACATAAACAATTGGCTATTCCATTTAGTGGGAACTATTTGGCCTGTTTTTAAACAAAATGATTTTTTTTTATTGTCCTTGCTCTGTATTTTTTTACTTTTAGGCTTCTTGGCTTTCTGTGTGCTTGGTTTTTTAAGCTGCACAATGGCTTTTTTAAGAGTTTAGATTTTTTTTAAGACATTGCTTTTCTGTGATTTTAGAGAAGGTTTAGATTTTATATTTTTTATCAATTTATATGGCCTTCTGTTTTTAGATAGCTTTTAGGTCAACCCTTACAATGAGGAGTGGGTGTTATGTGCCCGGGTTAGGCCCGTTTAGCAACGCTGCACATTTTCTTACATTGTCCTCTTTCTGCACAATAACATTTTACTATGACTTTTGCACATATTTGCGTGTGTGACATTGTTGGATTCGTTTCTCTGAAACTGCTTTGCGTACGCATCTGGCTCAGCGCAACATTGTTACATTGCCTCAAACACTGAGTACAAGGCCTTTATGCACGCTGTACATATGTCATTCTATCTTCATACACGGGTGCGATAGGGCTATCTGCATACCCATAACAATTCTAACCTGCATATACATCGCAAGGATGCCTTTTTTTATAAATAAAGAAGCGTTTCCGCGAGTTAGCAGAGGAGACACTTCTGCTGACATCGAAAGGTCCCTGCATGCTGTGGCTTCGTCAAGGAGCGACCTAACATCTTCATGAGGGGTGTCCAGTTCGTGACCAAGACGGGGTCCTACATTCTTTCCCGCCAGGTAATGAGGTTGGATCATCCCGCGGAGGGATTCTTGGCTATAAACCTACATACACTTTAGACACACATGACTGTTTACTACCTTGTTTTATATGCCTGCATATATACACACTTTTTTAGCACCATGCTGGAGCTATACCTGCTATTTACTATGTATTTTGTACAAGAATAACTTTAGTTCAATAAATCTATTGAAGAATGTCCCATTTTGTTTTCTGTATATTTCTCTGAGAACAACAGTGCACGAGTAACTGAGCGAAAGGGTTTTCTAGAGGCATTACCACGATCCCTGAGGGGTTAGGGTTGTCATGTTCAGTGGTTGCCATGAACCATTTGCTCCCTGTTTAGGTTGGAGGGGCTTCTGGTGGCTGTTAGAAGGTGGTTTGACCATCTGAGCTGCCCGGATTTTTCGCTTTTTGAACACCTAGGGGCCGATTCGGATCTCGGTCGGAGGCGCACCCAATACCATTCGGTCGGGAAAAAAGCCATGCGAATGCCTGTTTCCCGACCGATCCGTACAGCAGACCGAACGAGTAAGTAAATACGATGCGCACAACAGCACAGAATCCGGCCGAGCCGTACTCACCCAATCCAGGTCCTGACTCCGACCGAGGCGAATCCGGAAACGCCGAATCGAGTCGCACGGAAGGGAAAATGCAGCTCCGTCCGGCCGACCAAGTACGATGCGCTTCCCGTATGCGCCGAACCCGTCGCTACGCACGGCACGTCAAAGCATCCGGGAGAGGCGCACATAAGCTCCGATTCGCGCCACAACACAATACACGGCTACGAGACGAACACGCCAGCGACGAGGATGACGCGAAGCGACGAGGACGACGCAAAGCAACGAGAAGGACGAACGACACGAACCAACCATGAATCCCTTCGTCCCGATCATACCAATATTCTACATTTACTACCGGAACAGGCACGGACGCGTACAGCGCAGAAGGTAAGTCAGACACCAACCACAAAACACATACAACATGTACACGACACATCACACACACACACAGAGGGATGCAGAATATACTTACACCAGCAACAGCAGCACCATAGGGGCGGGATGCCCATCACCAATGCCACATATGCACACAGGGGCCTGAATGTGCACCACCACCCCTACCCAGGGGGCTGGATGCCTACCACTACTACCACCCTTAGCCAGGGGGCTGGATGCCTACCACTACTACCACCCTCAACCAGGGGGCTGGATGCCTACCACTACTACCACCCTTAGCCAGGGGGGCTGGATGCCTACCACTACTACCACCCTTAGCCAGGGGGGCTGGATGCCTACCACTACTACCACCCTTAGCCAGGGGGGCTGGATGCCTACCACCACCCTTAGCCAGGGGGCTGGATGCCTACCACTACTACCACCCTCAACCAGGGGGGCTGGATGCCTACCACTACTACCACCCTTAGCCGGGGGGCTGGATGCCTACCACTACTACCACCCTTAGCCAGGGGGGCTGGATGCCTACCACCACCCTTAGCCAGGGGGGCTGGATGCCTACCACTACTACCACCCTCAACCAGGGGGCTGGATGCCTACCACTACTACCACCCTCACCCAGGGGGGGCTGGATGCCTACCACTACTACCACCATCACCCAGGGGGGGCTGGATGCCTACCACTACTACCACCCTCACCCAGGGGGGGCTGGATGCCTACCACTACTACCACCCTTAGCCAGGCGGGGCTGGATGCCTACCACTACTACCACCCTTAGCCAGGGGGGCTGGATGCCTACCACCACCCTTAGCCAGGGGGCTGGATGCCTACCACTACTACCACCCTCAACCAGGGGGGCTGGATGCATACCACTACTACCACCCTTAGCCAGGGGGGCTGGATGCCTACCACTACTACCACCCTTAGCCAGGGGGCTGGATGCCTACCACCACCCTTAGCCAGGGGGGCTGGATGCCTACCACTACTACCACCCTCAACCAGGGGGCTGGATGCCTACCACTACTACCACCCTTAGCCAGGGGGCTGGATGCCTACCACTACTACCACCCTTAGCCAGGGGGCTGGATGCCTACCACCACCCTTAGCCAGGGGGGCTGGATGCCTACTACTACTACCACCCTCAACCAGGGGGCTGGATGCCTACCACTACTACCACCCTCACCCAGGGGGGCTGGATGCCTACCACTACTACCACCCTCACCCAGGGGGCTGGATGTCTACCACTACTACCACCCTCACCCAAGGGGGCTGGATGCCTACCACTACTACCACCCTTAGCCAGGGGGCTGGATGCCTACCACTACTACCACCCTTAGCCAGGGGGGCTGGATGCCTACCACCACCCTTAGCCAGGGGGCTGGATGCCTACCACTACTACCACCCTTAGCCAGGGGGCTGGATGCCTACCACTACTACCACCCTTAGCCAGGGGGGCTGGATGCCTACCACCACCCTTAGCCAGGGGGGCTGGATGCCTACCACTACTACCACCCTCAACCAGGGGGGCTGGATGCCTACCACTACTACCACCCTCACCCAGGGGGCTGGATGCCTACCACTACTACCACCCTTAGCCAGGGGGGCTGGATGCCTACCACTACTACCACCCTCAACCAGGGGGGCTGGATGCCTACCACTACTACCACCCTTAGCCAGGGGGCTGGATGCCTACCACTACTACCACCCTTAGCCAGGGGGCTGGATGCCTACCACTACTACCACCCTTAGCCAGGGGGCTGGATGCCTACCACCACCCTTAGCCAGGGGGCTGGATGCCTACCACTACTACCACCCTCAACCAGGGGGCTGGATGCCTACCACTACTACCACCCTCACCCAGGGGGCTGGATGCCTACCACTACTACCACCCTTAGCCAGCGGGCTGGATGCCTACCACTACTACCACCCTTAGCCAGGGGGGGCTGGATTCCTACCACCACCCTTAGCCAGGGGGCTGGATGCCTACCACCACCCTTAGCCAGGGGGGCTGGATGCCTACCACTACTACCACCCTCAACCAGGGGGGCTGGATGCCTACCACTACTACCACCCTTAGCTGGGGGGCTGGATGCCTACCACTACTACCACCCTTAGCCAGGGGGCTGGATGCCTACCACCACCCTTAGCCAGGGTGGGCTGGATGCCTACCACTACTACCACCCTCAACCAGGGGGGGCTGGATGCCTACCACTACTACCACCCTCACCCAGGGGGGGCTAGATGCGTACCTCTACTACCACCCTCACCCAGGGGGGGCTGGATGCCTACCACTACTACCACCCTCACCCAGGGGAGGCTGGATGCCTACCACTACTACCACCCTTAGCCAGGGGGGGCTGGATGCCTACCACTACTACCACCCTTAGCCAGGGGGGGCTGGATGCCTACCACCACCCTTAGCCAGGGGGGGCTGGATGCCTACCACTACTACCACCCTCAACCAGGGGTGCCTGGATGCCTACCACTACTACCACCCTTAGCCAGGGGGGGCTGGATGCCTACCACTACTACCACCCTTAGCCAGGGGGGGCTGGATGCCTACCACCACCCTTAGCCAGGGCGGGCTGGATGCCTACCACTACTACCACCCTCAACCAGGGGGCTGGATGCCTACCACTACTACCACCCTCACCCAGGGGGGCTGGATGCCTACCACTACTACCACCCTTAGCCAGGGGGCTGGATGCCTACCACTACTACCACCCTCACCCAGGGGGGCTGGATGCCTACCACTACTACCACCCTCAACCAGGGGGCTGGATGCCTACCACTACTACCACCCTTAGCCAGGGGGGCTGGATGCCTACCACTACTACCACCCTTAGCCAGGGGGCTGGATGCCTACCACCACCCTTAGCCAGGGGGCTGGATGCCTACCACTAATACCACCCTCAACCAGGGGGGCTGGATGCCTACCACTACTACCACCCTTAGCCAGGGGGGCTGGATGCCTACCACTACTACCACCCTCACCCAGGGGGCTGGATGCCTACCACTACTACCACCCTCACCCAGGGGGGCTGGATGCCTACCACTACTACCACCCTTAGCCAGGGGGGCTGGATGCCTACCACTACTACCACCCTCACCCAGGGGGGGCTGGATGCCTACCACTACTACCACCCTCACCCAGGGGGGGCTGGATGCCTACCACCACTACCACCCCCACTCATAGGATGGACAATGCACGACACAACCAGCACACCACAACCTAGGGAATGCAAGAAAAAGACATCCCCCCAACACCATGACAAGCGTGTGTAGACTGTGTCAAATGCCTACAACACTGAACATGACTTTGAACATTCAATGTGACCCCCTAGCACATGTGCCACACATATATGTGTGTGTGGCCCCCACAATGCAAGCAGGCCATGACCATTGTGGCAATGGGGTCCAAACCCCCATCATCACAGTGACCAAAATGTAAGTGTGGGGTCCATAGCTGAAGCACATTCTGAACATTGTGGCAATGGGGTCTAAACACCCATCATCACAGTGACCAAAATGTAAGTGTGGGGTCCATAGCTGAAGCACATTTTGAACATTGTGGCAATGGGGTCCAAACCCCCATCATCACAGTGACCAAAATGTAAGTGTGGGGTCCATAGCTGAAGCACATTTTGAACATTGTGGCAATGGGGTCCAAACCCCCATCATCACAGTGACCAAAATGTAAGTGTGGGGTCCATAGCTGAAGCACATTTTGAACAGTGTGGCAATGGGGTCCAAACCCCCATCATCACAGTGACCAAAATGTAAGTGTGGGGTCCATAGCTGAAGCACCTTTTGAACATTGTGGCAATGGGGTCTAAACCCCCATCATCACAGTGACCAAAATGTAAGTGTGGGGTCCATAGCTGAAGCACCTTTTGAACATTGTGGCAATGGGGTCTAAACCCCCATCATCACAGTGACCAAAAGGTAAGTGTGGGGTCCATAGCTGAAGCACATTCTGAACATTGTGGCAATGGGGTCTAAACCCCCATCATCACAGTGACCAAAATGTAAGTGTGGGGTCCATAGCTGAAGCACCTTTTGAACATTGTGGCAATGGGGTCTAAACCCCCATCTTCACAGTGACCAAAAGGTAAGTGTGGGGTCCATAGCTGAAGCACATTCTGAACATTGTGGCAATGGGGTCTAATGCCCCATCACCACAGTGACCAAAATGTAAGAGTGGGGTCCATAGCTGAAGCACCTTTTGAACATTGTGGCAATGGGGTCTAAACCCCCATCATCACAGTGACCAAAAGGTAAGTGTTGACAAAGAAAGAGCTGCAACTGCCAAACTGCATGGATGATTCCTGGTCACAGAACAAAAAACACATCAGTGGCAAAGTAGTGTATGTGTCCCATTGCAACATAAATTGGGTGAGCCAAATACTGCAGTGCAAATAAGACATACCTTTGGCCATGTGCAGACAAACAACACCCATGGGGGGTGACACTGTCAACATTCATCAATGACACAATGACAGAAGTGACCATCAGAATGCAGACCCACATATTTGCACCAATGGGCACACAAATGCAGATACCCTGTGGAGACTGCAGATGTGAGGTGAACAGATACCATACCATGGCAGCAATGGGACACACAAACCATGATCATTGTGCTGACCGATGACCTAGGAGTCTCAGGGACAGCAGGGGAAACCCACCAAACTACATGCAGCCAATGGCACACCCAAGATATGCCAATGCAGTGGTGCAGATGCACAAACACAAACAGGCAGACCCACACTGCACATCATACACAACAGGTGAGGGGGGGAGGGGGTGCCAGTGTCCCCAGGCAAACACACAACACATGAGGAGACCTGAATACCAATCATACAGATGTGCATACAGTGCCACACAAAGGTAACTCATGGATCCAAATCCCCTATGTGGGCAAGCAGGCATTGTCAGATGAGAGGGAGCACAAATCACACATGTCACACAGGCACGTAGGAACAGCAACTGACACAGCAAGACACAGACACACCACAGCACTACCCCCAGGGCCCCCACAATGTGGTGACCCTGGGCTGCATTACAATCCCACTGTGATGACAAAGCTAAATGTTGTTCACACTGTGAACCACAGTCATGTGTCCTGAGCAACAAACTACCATCACACCTACACAAGCACAAATCAATCAGCATGGCCAGTAAGCCAAGGCCAACATGGAGGCAGGGGCCTAGCCGGGCAACAACTCTCATCTGCACACACTCAACACCACACCACTCGACCTCCAACAATGTGCAGCAGTGAAGCACACATGCACTGGTGACATTGCACATGCACCCATGACTATTCCAGGGTGGTGGGTGGGAACCAAGGTGCAGAAACACATCACACATGGCCACTCAACAAGACTCCTGAATGTCTGACACACTGCACACTACGCTGTAGATGGACATGACGGCAATACCACACCAACCAATGGGATCCCAGCCACAGTCACACACCAATGAAGAAGCCAAGGTCACCCACAAAGAACACACATAGACAACAACCAACATTGCAGCCCGGACTCTGAGGAGTGCCAGCAGTCACACACACAACGTGTCACAATCACTGAAAGATAACACAAACTGGAAATCACATGACAGGGGCAAACAACAAGTGCCAAGGGGAAACCTGACTGTGACCCATCTGCGTCTGCACACAAACTCAGCCCTGACAGCAAACACACCTATGGGTGACACCCTGATGACCAGTAATGTGCCATGCACCCACATCACAGAGAACCCAGGGAGAAGACTTTGGGGGAACATAGGTCAACTCAGCAAGCATCACAAACAGGTACAACACTAGGGATCACAGCATGCACAGCTAAACGGAAGTGAACACACAGACATGCACATACAACACACACCTTGGGCGCAGGCAATGTCACAGGAGTACACACTGCCATGAGGGGACTCCACTCCTGTGTGAGGAAAGCTGTGCCATATGTTGCCTCAGTAGGGCCCCATCATGTCAGCTGAGCACTTGGTCACACAATTAACAATTAGCACCAAATGAGGGCTCCCGTCACATCAGCCTGGTCATGGAAGTGCCAACGGAATCATCAGCACAGATCCAACACACTTGTATAGCAATGTTGCACTGACTACACGGATGAGTCCTTCCCCATTGATGCCGAAACCTGCATGTCCAGTGGAGATGGCCACACGGTCAGGGAAGTAGACAAATTGAACAATGGCAGGCACAACAGATGTGCAGGGGTGGAAGCCACAGATGTGAAATAGCTAATCTAAGTAGGAAATCCCATTGCCAAATACTGAACACATGACACCCTCAGATGCTGCTATGGGTGACATGGATACACCACAGGATAGGACACATTCTCCCTGGACCACATGGGTTCCTGCACAGTAACACTTCATTATCATGAGACCAAATATGACCATCACTGCAGCAAGGGCATGGTTAGCATCATCAACAACATGTACATCAGAAGCTTAAGCACTAGAGAACAGAAAGTTGCTTTATTCAGCATATGTGTGGAATGAAAACAAAGTCCAGAAAAAACACAAAGGCCAATGGCCAGTCCATTGTCAAAGTCCAAACTTGGTGACAGTGGCAGATGTCACCCTACGCATGCCTGCACAAAACCAGGGACAATCCACTAGGAGGGGCAACCGGGGGGCAGGCCAGGCACCGCAGGGACAGGATCAGGGCTCACCAGGAGGAAGCAGGGAAGGGGTGGTGGGTGCTGGAGAGCCACTGACAACTGCAGTGGAGGTGTCTGACATGGTGTGTGCCGGCACAACTGGGGGCATGACTCAGATGTTGTGGGTGCCGGCACGACTGCAGTGGACCCTGCAGATGGAGTGGACAGGTCCGCCACTGCAGTGCCCAAGTCAGACAGGGTGGAAGTGGACTCCACTGCAGTGCCTACCACCAGGGGAGGAGAATGGGGAACAGGCAAGGTAGGCTGGACAGAGGGGAGGACACCCTCACCACATCAGTGGCACAGACAAACGCAGCGGGGGTGTGGTGTCGGGAGAGCAAGTGGCAGGGGGAGAAGGCCGGATCCTCTTGGGGATGGTATATCTGTGGGTGGGGGAACCTGGGGCAGGGTGTGGTGGGGTCACCTGTGGAGTGGGGGCCTGAGGGATGGAGGAAGGAGACCTGGTGCCTGAGCTGCAGGGCGGCGGCGGGGTCTTGCTCTTACGACTCAGGGGGACTTGCGGGTGGGGGCCTCAGTCTGTCTGCGCCTGGGGGAGGGTGTCCGGGGCGAGGGGCACTCTGCTCCGTGTGGGTGGGCTTCCTCTTCCCCCTGAATGCTGTATCAGCTGGATCGAAGGGGAAGAGGCCGAGGTCACTGAGGAAGAGCCGCTGGGTCTTTGGGGTTGCAGGTGAGGCAAGGAAGGGTGTTTTGGAGGGAGAGGCAACTGAGGACTGCGCAGTGCTCATGGATGCGTGTGTGTGTTCCAGGGCCCCATCCCCTGTGAGTCTGGTTTCAGTCCCCTGACTGTGCGTGCGTGTGCGTTTTGTTTGTGGCGTGTGTGTCTGTGTGCTGGATGTGTGTGTGCTGGTGTGTGCCTGTGCCGGTGTGTGTGTGCTTGGGACGGGTAAGGTGCTGGGGAATGTGGATGGAGCAGAGGCAGGAGGGGTGAGGGACTGTCTGAGGAGGGACACTGCTGCCGTCAGGGAGGAGTCCATGGACCTATTGCCCCTCTGTAGGTCAGACATGCCCGATGAGATGCCCTCCATGAACGACACCAGCTGAGTCAACAGAGCGGTGTGCGCATGGAGGACACTCAGCATGGCTGTCTGCCCTACATGGAGCTGGCGAAGGAGGTACACAGACTCCTCACTCAGGGCAGCAGGGGACACAGGGGCAGGGGGTGCGGTGCCTGGCCCAAAGGAGACACGCTCCCAAACATGGGAGCCTCCACGGACCTGGGGAATGGGAGCCGATGGGAGGGCGGTGGTGGTGCTGGTGGTGGCGGGGACAGCAACACTAGCTGGGGTGTGGTGGCTGCTGACACCCGCCTCCATAAGGGAGTCATCCTCCGAGTTGCTCAGGTCCTCAGCTGAGGTGGATGGTGCTGAGGACTCCTCGGTGTGGCTCCCTCGCCCTCCGTGCCACTGGGTCCCTCCGACCACTCCTCGGCTGCTGACCCAGTCTGGCTCTCCGGCTCCTCCTGGTCCGTGGAGCTGTCCCCTTCCGTGGCCGTGGATGTATCTGCAAACAATGGGGAAACAGACAGACATCAGTCACCTGCACCAAACGCACACACCACTGTGAGCACAGCACATTACAGAGCAAGCCCTGGCATCATTAGTTGTACATTGCTAAAAGTGCCCTAACTGAACAGGAGAAGCCAATTGTCAGTCTGATGCCAACCATAGCACTCACATCCCACATGGCCTTGCACCCATCTGTCTGGGTTCTGTTGGATAGCAACACCCCAGTGTGGACACATGCACCAACTACACAGTAGTTGGACAGTGCAGAGGAAACGGTGTAGCATGTGGACATGCACACATCACAACTCTTGCCACTGAGTCAGTACAGGTTTCCGGATGAAAGGGACGCCCAGAGTCAAATAGGATATGCATGTGATGCATACCAGCGACAGACACCATGCACCCATGTCCTGATAGCCATCGCCACAATGGTGTGCATGTAGCACATGTCACTCCCCTGCTGGATCACCAATAAGTAGACACATGCCATGGCGGAGGCATGACTGCTAAGTCATACATCACTGTCTCAGTGATGTATGACTTGGCAGCCAGACAACAAAACTCTGCACTGTGTCACAATAGTAGGTCATGGGGAATGCAAGTCCTGGAGCTGCACAAGTGCACATGTACATCCCCCACACAACACATCATCTTAACCCTCATCTGTCCAGGTCATATGGGAGACCTGTGACACTACCCTCTGAACCTGAGCCCCTCACAATCTGCTGTGAATGGGGAACAGCTGCCTGAACTTCACATTCGCATACCCCAGTCTGCACGGGCAGCTGATCAAACACCTATGTGACACACAAGTATCGTCTCCTATGGTCACATCTCCAGTGGCATGCTGAGCCCCTACCAAGAAACACCCCAGCAGTCCTGGCAACTAATCCACAGCACACTGACACAGAGGCAGACACCTGAGGGGTCAAATCACTGCGCACAATGTGTCAGCTGATACACGGGAGTGGGAGTACAGAGTGCATTGCATGGCCTGGAGTAGGCATGACTGTCCTGCCCCACATGAATGAGGGATGAGCCCTGGACAGTGGATAGCTGGCTATGTATGTGTGACACACGTAATCTGCACACTCCTGGAGCCCAAACATTGTTCCCACCCGCTGCATGGGCGTGTGCCACATACCCCAGGCACATGTGGTGGCTCAGCTCAGCAAGTGGACCGCATATCAAAGCAACACGCAGATTACATGTCCGAACACAGGCGTTGTGTGAACAATGGACCCAGCCATGATGCCCACAACAGAGTTAGGGAAACAGAGGCTGTCCCCCACCTTTAGTGAAGCAAACTGCAAGGACACAGTCCCAAGTGACACAATTCCCTGAATGTAAGGGCCACACCTGGGTATCAGATGAGGAGTGGGCAGTGCACAATAGAGGGACATGGCTCCTGGACAACATGACTGCTGCACTGTGGCAGTTGAACCAGGCCAGAGGAGGGCACAAAGCATGTAATACAGAGTTCACAGTGCAGTCTTTGACTCACCCCCTCCTTGCTGCTGTCTGGCCTTCAGCTGCCCATCCAGGTCTGGAAACACCACCGCCAGGATCTGGAGCATGTGGGGGGTCAGGGTCCGTGTTCCGCCCCTCCTGCGAGGAGGCGACAGCTTCAGCTGGACCCGTGCAATCCTCCGGGTCCAGCCCCGAAGGTCCTGCCACCTCTTCTGGCAGTTGCGGATCTGGCGCTTGTAGACCCCCACGGACCGGACAGCCCGGATGATGTCCTTCCAGATCTCCTGCTTCCGATGGGCATTAACCTGTCAGGATGACAAAGTGAAAAGGCCATTACTACACATGCAACATATCCGTGCATGACACAGTTGTATATACATGTCTCATTCACAGGGGCACATGATGTACACAGGCAGTGCAACGCTGCCCATGGACACTTTGCCAGACGTCACTACATGGTATCATTGCATGGGAAGTAAAACCTTGTTCAAATGCACTGTCACTGCAACATACCTGTCCAGTGCATGTCACTACACACTATGGGGGTGACAACTACTCAGTGAGCCTGCTAGCCAGTGGCGTGCAGACTTTCAGCCTTGCTAGTCAGACAAAATGCACATTCAGAAAGGCAGTGCACAGAACACTCACCTGCTCCCCTGGTGTCCCATACAGCTTGCTGTACTGTGGAAGTAGGCTGTCCAGCAGGGCCTGGTTCTCCTCAAGGCTGAAGGCTGGGGCTCTCTCCACAGTACGTGCCATTGCAGGGTCCAGAGGGGCAGAGACAGCAGCAGTGCAGTGGCAGATGTCGTCCTGGAGCATGTAGTGCAGGCAAGTGAGGTCTCAGGGGAACAGCCAGCAATATATATGTGCTGGAGAGGCAGATACTGTCCCTTGTGTCCAAAGTGATAGGTCCAAGTCGTTTGCATCTTCTGAATCTGGCCAATCCATGGAATAGCAGCACCAATACACGCCCACGGCATCCTTCAAATCTTCAACTTCATGACATACATGATTTTGCAACATTGTTGTGGGTGACCAACTGAATTTCCAGCAACCGACTCGTTCGAAATTCGAAAACGCGTCCGTTGCCAGGCAAGGCCATTGTCAATGGGTGCGCACCGATCGGTCCATTGCGGTACAACGCGTACAGGGGTACAACGCGTACCCGCACACATTGAATGCAATGGGCTGGCCGGGGGCACCGATCGGTCCATTGCTGATCAACGCGTACAGGGGTACAACGCGTACCAACGCGTACAGGGGCACAATGCGTACCCGCACACATTGAATGCAATGGGCCGGCCGGGGGCACCGATCGGTCCATTGCAGTACAACGCGTACAGGGGCACAATGCGTACCCGCACACATTGAATGCAATGGGCCGGCCGGGGGCACCGATCGGTCCATTGCGGTACAACGCTGTACAGGGGTACAACGCGTACCCGCACACATTGAATGCAATGGGCCGGCCGGGGGCACCGATCGGTCCATTGCGATACTAGCTGCGTACAGGGGCACAACGCGTACCCGCACACATTGAATGCAATGGGCCGGCCGGGGCACCGATCGGTCCATTGCAATACAACGCGTACAGGGGCACAACGCGTACCCGCACACATTGAATGCAATGGGCCGGCCGGGAGCACCGATCGGTCCATTGCGGTACAACGCGTACAGGGGTACAACGCGTACCCGCACACATTGAATGCAATGGGCCGGCCGGGGCACCGATCGGTCCATTGCGATACAACGCGTACAGGGGCACAACGCGTACCCGCACATTGAATGCAATGGGCCGGCCGGGGGCACGATAGGTCCATTGCAGTACAACGCGTACAGGGGCACAACGCGTACCCGCACACATTGAATGCAATGGGCCGGCCGGGGGCACCGATCGGTCCATTGCGGTACAACGCGAACAGGGGTACAACGCGTACCCGCACACATTGAATGCAATGGGCCGGCCGGGGGCACCGATCGGTCCATTGCGGTACAACGCGTACAGGGGTACAACGCGTACCCGCACACATTGAATGCAATGGGCCAGCCGGGGCACTGATCGGTCCATTGCGGTACAACGCGTACAGGGGTACAACGCGTACCCGCACACATTGAATGCAATGGGCCGGCCGGGGCACCGATCGGTCCATTGCTGATCAACAGCGTACAGGGGTACAACGCGTACCAACGCGTACAGGGGCACAATGCGTACCTGCACACATTGAATGCAATGGGCCTGCCGGGGGCACCGATCGGTCCATTGCAGTGCAACGTGTACAGGGGCACAACGCGTACCTGCACACATTGAATGCAATGGGCCGGCCGGGGGCACCGATCGGTCCATTGCTGTTCAACGCATCCCTGTACAAGTGACTGGCATATGTCACCATGCCTGTCTCAGATGGACATATGCCAGCCACAGATAGCTCCCAGGGAGTGAGGGGCACACCTACAACACGACATCCTGTCCAAACTGTATGATAAGGCATGTAAGGCTGCATTTCCTATTGTGTGTATGTTGGTGTACATGTTGTCCTGTGGGTGTCACCTGGGGGCAGCAACCCCCAGGCTGTGCATGTGTTCATGGGGACAGGATCCTGGGTGTTACGTGTACAGGACCACTGTGATGTGCAACTGTTCATATCTGTGCATGTGCCATGGTCACATTTCACGGTGGTGTATGTGTATGTCATGTCACATACCCCGTGAGTCCCATGTGGAACGGTATGTTTGAGCCAGGGTGTCCCAGTGGCACAATAGTGATGGTCCTCCACAGTCTGTGTGCATGTAGTGTTTACAATGTCTCTGATTTCATGTGCACAATGGGAGACAGTCTCCACATCCACGTTGTGTGTGCATGGACTTTGATGTTGTGCGTGTGTGTGTCACAGACGTCCATGTCTGTCCTGCAGTGGCAAGTGGGACCACTACCTGTGGGGGTCATAGTTGTTTTGCTGTGGTGTATACATGATACTCCATGTAATGCCAGTGTCCATGTGGCAATACAGGGTCCCTGGGAATGTACCTGTCGTTGAGCTGTGATGCCTGGGGCACATCTGTCCTCACATGTCACTGTGGGGGTGATTGTGACACGGCAGCAGGAGATGGGAACTGTGACACGGCCTCATGATATCCAATGGGCCAACCTGGGACTTATTGATGCCACTTGTTGGACCGTGATGACAGATGTTGGCCATGTATGTACCATACATGTCCTTATGGAACTGCACACTTCATGTAGTTGTGCCTCATAATGATGTATGTTGGGATATTGAGTGTGTTCAATGCCGCATATGTGGGCTGACTGACAATCTTGCTTACTTCTCCTCTGCACTGCAGGGCTCCTGCTGTCCATCGACCATTCCCAGACCTGGCAACGATGGTGGAACGGGACAGCATCCGACGGTACCGCTTCACCAGGCAGCTGATTGAGGATTTGGCAGTGCAGTGGTCCCCACATTTGCAGCCTGGCCGGCCTTATCCTACAGCGCTGACCCCCAAGGTGAAGGTGATGGCAGCCCTACACTTCTTTGCCACGGGTACCTTCCAACATACTGTGGCGACTGCTGGTGGGATGTCACAGACCATGTTGAGCCGTGTGCTCCGTGATTTTTTGGCGGCAATGTTGCTATTCCTGAACCGGTACATCTATTTCCCTAGACTGCGACGACTCACTGACGTGAAGAGTGACTTTTATGCCCTGGGGAGGATGCCGCATGTCATTGGCTCCATTGATGGGACACATGTGGCTTTGGTACCACCACAGGCCCAGGAGCAGGCCTACAGGAACCGCAAGCACTACCACTCGGTCAATGCACTGGTGGTGTGTCTTGCAGACATGACCATCACACACGTGTGTGCCCGTTTCCCTGGTTCAGCACACGATGCCTTTGTGATGAGGAGTAGTCGCATCCCCAGGATGATGGCACAGATGCAGAACCAGCGTGCCTGGCTTGTCGGTGTGTACTGACTTTGTGCCATTGTGTGTGATCTGATCTGTAGTATTCCGCCCACTTTTCCAAGTCAGCTAATGTGCACTTGTCTGTCCGTAGGTGACTCGGGATACCCCAACATGCCGTGGTTGCTGACACCCCTCAGGAACCCTGTGACACCAGCCCAGATGCGCTACAATGAGGCACATGGTCGGACCAGGAGAGTGATTGAGCGGACATTTGGTCTCCTGAAGAGCCGCTTCCGCTGCCTGGACAAGACCGGAGGGTCCCTCCCATATGCCCCAGCGAAAGTGTGCAAGATTATCATCGTCTGCTGCATGCTCCACAACCTGGCAGTGCGGAAGGAGTTGCCTCTCATCCAGGATGACAATGACCAACATCCGCCACCTGTGGAGGATCCTGGCCTGGACCACGATGCCAGTGATGATGATGATGATGATGAGGGTGATGTCCGCACACAGCTCATCACCAACTTCTTTAGCTAAATGTGAGTATCCTGAGGTGTCATGTCAATGATGTGAGTTGGCATGATATGTGTAGGTGGTGCTCTGGTGCTGTTGGAGTGTGTCCGTGGGCTACTTGACTGGATGTGTGTTGCGATGTGTGCTTACAGGTGGGCTGTACTCCCCAACAGTGTTGACATGCTAACTTGGTTCTGGGTGGGTATCTTGTAACATGTATTGTGCATGAGTTTTGCTGTTCTGTCCTGTTCTCCATTGCTTTTGACTGTTTGTCATTTCTGTCCTTCACAGGGTACTTTCAGATTCATTTGGTCAACTGTGTCCACCGACGACGTGATTGCCCTTCCAGGGTGGTAGCTGTTGTGTCCCTACAGGTGATGTGTGCCACACCCATGGACTTCCTTCCGTCTACAGTTGTTGACTGTGTGCCCGCTGCCAGGTGGGATTACCTTGCATCTGTAGTGGTTACGACATGTTGCAACTGTGTAATAAACCTGTGCTTCACTTTGTGATGTGCGTTGTCTGTGGTCACACATTTGACTGCCATTTGCTTACTGCACCTGTGGGCTACTTGACTACAACTGGGTCTTCCCTGGCAACATCAGTGTAGGCAATGAGTCAGATGGCCTAGGTGTGTATGTGTTGTGTAGCCCTGGTGGTGTGTCTCCCTCATATGTGTCACGTTGCCTTTACTCACATGCCTGTGTTGTACTTGCTGTTGCAGTTCGCATACACAGTGTAATTTTGCAGTTCATCATCCCCATAACAGCACCCACGTTGGAATCACAACAGAGGCAAGTATGGTGTATTAGTGTGTTTATTGTGATACATTTGTGTGAATAGTGCATAGGATGGGTAGTGCTGTACATAAATCTTGCAATCAGAAGTTCCTAGGTGAATTGAAAGTCCTGGTAGACAAAATCCCCAGTATCGGGGCCACAGTTGTCTGAGACATTGGTCCAACTTGTACTCCCCATGCAATGTGTGGGAGTAGTGTTGCCGTCAACAGGGTGAACAGTCTGTGCACAAAGGTGAACATCCAGAACAAGTTCAGGCTTCCTGGGAGTTGCGCTTGGCCATCGGCCTCTCACTTGCCCCTCCTCGGACGACCCCTCTTCTTTGGGGGGCCCTCAAGTACAGGCTGCTGCGGTGCAGGGGACTCTCCGCCAGAGTCATCCTCCCTCCCTGTGGCAGTTGTAGTTTGTTCAGCACCAGATGTTGTTGGCACACAGGGAGGTGTGGACTGGTTGCTGTTCATCTGGCGGAGGCATTGTAAAATGTCCCTGTGCACCGCCATCATCTCATGCAGTGCATCCCACTTGGACTCCACGCGGGACATGTGTGAGTCCACGCGGGACATGTGTGACTCCACGTGGGACATGTGAGAGTCCAAGCGGGCATGATGGGCAGCCTGCTGCTGTTTCATGTCTCTGAGGAGCCCCACTACCTGGCTGAGGTCTCCGGTGCTGGACTGGTACGCATCAGCTATGCGTACCAGTTGTGGGTCATCATGCACACCAGCAACCTCTGCAAGCAGCGACCTCTGTCTCCCACCCCTCCCACCACCCCTGCTGACATGTGCAGTGCGTGCAGTGACACACACAGATGACCCTGGTCCACCTTGGGGGTTGGTGGTGGTGGTGGTGTCCATGGCCCCAGGTTGGTCCAGGGTCCCTGTGCTGGTGTTGCTCCTTGTTCTGTCCATGTCGGCAGGGATGGTATTTGTGGTGACAGTCGTTGGAGGGGTGGGTGCAGGGGGTGCAGCTGGTGGTCCTGCTGGTGCTGCATGTAGACTTGCACCGGATGTGCCAAGTTGGTCTTCTTCGTCCGAGGAGGGCAGAGGCTGTACGACACCAGTGAGCTCCGCATCCTCTTGAGCCTGGGACTGGGACTCCTCAGCGTCTGCTGCTGTGTCCCCATCATCACCTGTTTTTGGGAGACACACACAATGTATGTTATGTTTCTGCAGGCATCAATGGTTGACACACCTGACAGTTGTGACTGTGCCTCTGGGTGCGGGCCTGTACATTGCATTGTCCTAAGTCGTCACAGTTAGGGGTTGATTTTGGTGTGGCACATTGTCCTGCATTATTTGGGCATTTCTATGTATTTGTTGGGGTGTGAACATGGTCTGCATTGGTTGTATTTGGTTGACAGCCGGCCCTCCTTCCCACCCAGCCAGTCAGTTATCCCACCATGGACTGGGCTTGCATTGCAGGGAGTGGAAGTTGTCTCTCAGGATGTCAGTCAGTGGTGTCCTGCTGTTTGTTGGTGCACAGTTCCCAGCAGGGCCTTGTGCTCCCCGCAGCAGTAGCCAGTGTCAGCCATCTTGTGAGTCCTTCTCCACTCCCTGTGATGTGAGCATGGTTCAGGGTGGTGTTGATGGGACAGTTGTGGGGGTGACCAATATCTGTGACTGCCACTCCCATCATGCTATTGCCTCCACCCCACTTGCCAGCATTCCCATACTTACTTGCTTTTGTGGGGAGTTCAGTGTGTGTGGGTGTGAGAGCAATGGCAAGATGGCTGACAGTGGTGTCCTGCTGTTGGTTGGTGTGCAGTTCCCAGCATGCCCTTGTGCTCCCCACGACACAGCAACAGTGTCAGACATCTTTGATGGGCCTTTCCACTCTCTGTGGGATGTGCATGCGTGAGTGTGAGCTTGCTGGGCCATGTGGTGGGGGATGTAGAGCTGTGACTACGACTCCCATCATGCTATTGCCTCCACCCCCTTCCCAGCATGCCCATGCTTCCTTCCTTTGACTCTGCTTCCCTGTGGGGTGGGCTGGCTGTGCTGACAGGATGGCTGGGAGTGTTGTCCTGGCAGTTGTTTGGCTAAAAGTCCCAAGAGTGTCCCTGTGCTTCACACAACATAACCCAGGGTGGTGGTTCTTTGTGGGATCTTGAGTTAGGATGGGAGGCATTGCATTCTACCAGGTGGGTTCTGTGGAGTTTGTGTTGAGGGGGTGTGAGGGGAGGTGCTTGTGACTATGGTCAGTGCTGCAAGTCCTCCTTCCCACCCAGCCAGCCAGATATCCCACCATGGTACGTGCTTGCATTGCAGGGAGTGGAAGTTGTCTCTCAGGATGTCAGTCAGTGGTGTCCTGCTGTTTGTTGGTGCACAGTTCCCAGCAGGGCCTTGTGCTCCCCACAGCAGTAGCCAGTGTCAGCCATCTTGTGAGTCCTTCTCCACTCCCTGTGATGTGAGCATGGTTCAGGGTGGTGTTGATGGGACAGTTGTGGGGGTGAGCTATGTCTGTGACTGTGACTCCCATCATGCTATTGCCTCCACCCCACTTGCCAGCATTCCCATACTTACTTGCTTTTGTGGGGAGTTCAGTGTGTGTGGGTGTGAGGGCAATGGCAAGATGGCTGACAGTGGTGTCCTGCTGTTGGTTGGTGTGCAGTTCCCAGCATGCCCTTGTGCTCCCCACAGCAGTAGCCAGTGTCAGCCATCTTGTGTGTCCTTCTCCACTCCCTGTGATGTGAGCATGGTTCAGGGTGGTGTTGATGGGCCAGTTGTGAGGCTGAGCAATATCTGTGACTACCACTCCCATCATGCTATTGCCTCCACCCCCTTCCCAGCATGCCCATGCTTCCTTCCTTTTGACTCTGCTTCCCTGTGGGGTGGGCTGGCTGTGCTGACAGGATGGCTGGGAGTGTTGTCCTGGCAGTTGTTTGGCTAAAAGTCCCAAGAGTGTCCCTGTGCTTCACACAACATAACCCAGGGTGGTGGTTCTTTGTGGGATCTTGAGTTAGGATGGGAGGCATTGCATTCTACCAGGTGGGTTCTGTGGAGTTTGTGTTGAGGGGGTGTGAGGGGAGGTGCTTGTGACTATGGTCAGTGCTGCAAGTCCTCCTTCCCACCCAGCCAGCCAGATATCCCACCATGGTACGTGCTTGCATTGCCGGGAGTGGAAGTTGTCTCTCAGGATGTCAGTCAGTGGTGTCCTCCTGTTTGTTGGTGCACAGTTCCCAGCAGGGCCTTGTGCTCCCCACAGCAGTAGCCAGTGTCAGCCATCTTGTGAGTCCTTCTCCACTCCCTGTGATGTGAGCATGGTTCAGGGTGGTGTTGATGGGACAGTTGTGGGGGTGAGCTATGTCTGTGACTGTGACTCCCATCATGCTATTGCCTCCACCCCACTTGCCAGCATTCCCATACTTACTTGCTTTTGTGGGGAGTTCAGTGTGTGTGGGTGTGAGGGCAATGGCAAGATGGCTGACAGTGGTGTCCTGCTGTTGGTTGGTGTGCAGTTCCCAGCATGCCCTTGTGCTCCCCACAGCAGTAGCCAGTGTCAGCCATCTTGTGTGTCCTTCTCCACTCCCTGTGATGTGAGCATGGTTCAGGGTGGTGTTGATGGGCCAGTTGTGAGGCTGAGCAATATCTGTGACTACCACTCCCATCATGCTATTGCCTCCAACCCCTTCCCAGCATCCCATGCTTCCTTCCTTTTGACTCTGCTTCCCTGTGGGGTGGGCTGGCTGTGCTGACAGGATGGCTGGGAGTGTTGTCCTGGCAGTTGTTTGGCTAAAAGTCCCAAGAGTGTCCCTGTGCTTCACACAACATAACCCAGGGTGGTGGTTCTTTGTGGGATCTTGAGTTAGGATGGGAGGCATTGCATTCTACCAGGTGGGTTCTGTGGAGTTTGTGTTGAGGGGGTGTGAGGGGAGGTGCTTGTGACTATGGTCAGTGCTGCAAGTCCTCCTTCCCACCCAGCCAGCCAGATATCCCACCATGGAACGTGCTTGCATTGCAGGGAGTGGAAGTTGTCTCTCAGGATGTCAGTCAGTGGTGTCCTGCTGTTTGTTGGTGCACAGTTGCCAGCAGGGCCTTGTGCTCCCCACAGCAGTTGACAGTGTCAGCCATCTTGTGAGTCCTTCTCCACTCCCTGTGATGTGCGCATGGTTCATGGTGGTGTTGATGGGACAGTTGTGGGGGGGCAATATGTGTGACTACGACTCCCATGATGCTATTGGCTACACTGACTTGGCCAGCATACACAGAATTCCTTCCTTTCAGTGGTCTTCACTGTGTGTTGGTGTTGTTGTGGTGGCTACATGTCTGGATGTGTTTGTTAGTTCTATTTGTGCCACTGCCTAGCTGTAGTTGTAGTTGTGTTTGTACATGTGATGGCACGGTTGAATGTAACTTTTTTGATGGCATGTGTTGTGTTTATCTGACTGACATACACATTTTGGGATGATTCTGTTCTGGTTGCTGTGTAATTGCTATGAGTGCATGGTTTGAATCTCCCCTTGACAGTGATGTGTGTGTGTATTGTGGCAGAATATTGTGTACATTTGTTGTGTACTCACCAGGCTCTGGGATGTTCTCTAGTCCATATACGCTCACTGGCGGAAGGATGGCCCGCACCTTCTCCTCCCAGGGCCTGAGGTATACTGGCTTGGCAGGAGGGCCACTGCCGGTGTATTGGCTCAGGAGGTAGTCTTTCTTGAGCAGGTCCCGTACCCTCCTGCGCACGGCATACCACCTGTTCTGGATGTCGGTCTTTGTGCGCAGACATGGTGATTGTGCGTTCACCCTGTTGATGATCCTCTCCCACATCTTGGTTTTCTGGGAGATGGGGGTCTGTTGGACCAGTGTGCCAAACAGCTGTGGCTCTACCCTGAGGATCTCGTCTACCATGACTTCCAATTCACAATCTAGGAACTTGTGATTCTTCTTGGGGGGCATGGTGATGGGTGGTGATGGTGAGTGATGTGTGTGTTGGTGTGCAGGTGAGGGTGTGTGAGAGTGTGTTTTGCTGGGTGTATGTGAGGTAGGTATTTGTTGGTGTGCTGATGGTGTGTGGCTTGTGTGAGGGATGAGCTGTGGGTGTGTGGTTGCTGTCTCTTGGGTGCTGGCAGTGGAATGGCATTTGCAAAGGATCATGGTTGTGATTTGTGTCCTTTATATGGGTGGAGTTGTGGGTGTGTCTTTGTTCTCTGTCCCCACCCCCCAGTATTTATTGGCTTTGTAATTGCTTGTTTGGCCTTTTTTTGTGTGATTTTTCCTTTGTACTGTCTGTGCATGTTGGAAACGTTCTTGTGACCGAGTCGGACCCTGCATTTGTCTCGTACCGTGTTCTCCGTTTCATTCACGCTGTGTTTGTGCAGTTTTCTATGCTGCGTACGCGTCGGTCGCGGTGTTTTGTGTTGCTTCGGCTCGGTTTTGTATGCGTGTCGGTCGTACGGCTTGTCCTCCGTCCGACTCGGTCGTGGTTTTCGCGCCTTGCATCGTACTTTGTGGTTTGGAGTTCGCGTGTACGTTTCGGTCGGATTTGTTCCGGGTGCGTGTCGGTCGGTTCGATTCGCGTGTTTTTCTGGCCGGATTGCTGTTTTCCGTGCGGCTCGGTCGTTCGGCTTGGGTTCTGTACGTGTCGGTCGGATTTTGCACGCTTTGCATCGTACTTGGCGTGTCGGGCGCCACAGGTACGTGTCGGTCGGTATAAATTCCGGCTCCGAGTCGGTCGGTGCTTTTTCCGGCCCGAATCCGAATCGACCCCCTAGTTGTTGAGCTTTTACTGTGGGAGAGCCTCATAAGTTGGGACTCATCCACAGTGAACTCATGATAAAAGGGACTGCATGTGTATTTTACCGGTGTCCCCCTGTCGCGAGTAGGCCGCTGTGCTGCAGCCAGAGTAAAGGGTCACTGGTCTGGTTACATGCAGACACGTGTGTACATGCGTGTGCACAAGTGTAAGCCTGGGCGTAGTTCGCGAAGTAGCGCTACTCGAAGCTACGCAAAGTGCAGTTCGCACTACGCGAGCTACGCATAGCACTACGCGAACTGCGTAGTGCGCTGTTCGCAATGATTGCACAGTGCCGGATGCTTGTCCGCACTGTGCAATCATTGAAACGGCATCTTGCACAGTGCGAGCTGTCTTTTACTGCCGCTCGAGTAGATTTTTACTCGGCGGCAGCTTTCTCAACGCGGACTGGTAGTTTCTCATCGCAAGCGGTCGCGAGCATACGCGACCACTCGCAATGAGAAACCTGACCTCCCCGCGTTGAGAATCTCGCCGGGAGGTTTATTTTCCACGCTCGCGATCGGCAACTTGATGTTGCTGATCGCGAACGAGAAAAAGTCTCGCCGGGATGTCATTTTGCTTGCTCGCGGTCGCCAACTTGACGTTGAGGACCGCGAGCAAGCAAATGACCGCTGCACTACGCTACGCTACGCTACGCGTGTTTGCACTGTGCTACGTGCAATTCGCGTTGTGCGAAGTAGCGCAAAATTCGCAAACTACGCGAGCGTAGCGTAGTACTTCGCCCAGGGTTACACAAGTGTAAGGGCTGCGCAGGGGAGATTCCTGGTATGCGCAGCCCAGGAGCAGCTACAAAGCGAATGGTGTGGCAGGACTTAGAACTTAGAACTGGGTGGTGACATGGAATAGGCTTTATACATTGGGAAGAAACATGTAGGGAAAGTCAGTGTGCTTTACTGTTTTCACTGAAAGTCCACATCAGTATTCCCCTATGAGGTTGGGGACCAGTTATGACAGTTTCCCTTCCCTAGGGCCTACAAATTCCAGACACGCACTAAAGTCCACTGTAACTGAGGTGAGAAGAAGAATTCTGCAGAGTCCAAAGTCATATCTGTACTGCTTTTGGTTCATCCAGAACTGTCATATTTTTCTGAGTCAGCTCATCACCAGAGCCGGCTGGGGCTGACCCTGCCAGGCTGGATTAATGACCTTCCTCCCCAAGCTGGAGCATCAGAGGCCAGGTAATGCACGACAAGCATTCCAAGGGCGAAGGCCTCCTCTCCAAGAAGAGAAGACGGGTGGAGCTACAGGTTAATCCATCAGCAGCTGTCACCTGGTGCCAGGCACCAAGCTGCTCTGGAGGGAAGGCAGCAAGGGGGAAGGGGCTTTCAGAGACCATGTGGCATGAGACCCCTGGACGAAGCCATTTTCAACTAACCCAGAGGCCTGGGCAGGAAGGAGGGAGCAGGGGCAGGGAAGTGATGTGTCGCCGTTTGATAGGGCAAACAGAGACTTCCTGCCAGCCCCTCCAAATTCTTTAAAAGAGTTTGCAAAGGAAGAGGAGCTTTCTCTGGGGTGTGGTCTGCTGAGGAAGACTGGTGCTGGAGCCTGGCGCCATGGGCAGTTGGAAGGAAGAACCCCCTGACTGTCCCAGGATGCAGAATTGCACCAGGAGGGGAGTCCAGGACCAGTGAGCAGAAGCCTGGGCCTTTGCGCAAGGAGAAGAGAGGCCCAGGAGAAGAGCCAGGTGAGAGGCTGGCGCAGGGAGCCAGTGAAGACAGCTCCCTGCTGGATCCCCCCTCCGTGAGACCAGGAGGGTGAAGGAAAGTGATCCAAGTGGCTGGGGTGCGCAACCAGGAGCAAGAAGAGGCCAAAAACGTGAAGATCGGTCCCATGGGGGCTGAGATATGCCCCCAGAAGGGGCGATCTTTGACCTTTGGCCGACCGACGATGAAGCGTGTGGGGCTCCGCCGCCGGTCCAGAAAATGCCCCCAGGGTGGGTCAGGTCCCTGGGATGCCTCCAGCAGAAGATAAGTTGGGGAGCGCAGTTGCGCACCCCATGAATAATGCCCCAGTGGGGTGCCAGGAGCCCACCCTGGCCCCGGCAAAAAGGGAGACCGGGGAGCGCCGTCGCGCCTCCCGGGGAATGGTGAGAGGGGTCCGGGATCCCATCTCCGGGCCCCGAATCGCGGAAGAAAAGCTGGGGAGCGCCGTCGCGCTCCCTGTGAACATGCCCCCGTGGGGTGCCAGGAGCCCACCCTGGCCTTGGCGAAAGTGAAGCTAAGCCGGGGAGCGCTGTCGCGCTCCCCGCAAAGATGGCGCAGGTGCCCGGGACCCCATCTCCAGGCCCCAACGTGAGTGAGGAGGACGGTAGAGTGCCGCCACACTCCCCCACGGCAGCGGGAAGGCAGGGGGAGTGCCGTCGCACTCCCCCGAAGACCCGCCAGGCTGGAGGCTGTCTCGCGCCTGCCTGTGTGAGCGGGCAGGCAGGAATGGAGGTGCCGGCTCCCGCTGCAGCACGTGAGGGTGCTGGCCGGACGGGGAGCCGGCGGGGGCAGCTGTGGGTGGGCTCCCCGGGCTGCCCTCCAACGCTGCTGCACTGTGGAGGCCCGGGTGGGACCGGGCCTCCGCGAAGAGAAGAGCGGCCGGGGGTGGGCTCCCCGAGCCGAAACAACTCACCTGGGAAGAAGGGGGCCGGGTGGGACCGGGCCCCCAGCAAGGATCCAGGGTGCACAGCAACCCAATGCGGCTCTCCCCGAAGCAGCGGGAGAGCCGATGCTATAATATCCAAGAGGATGGAGGAAGCGCCACATAATGCCTTGCAGGCCCGGACCGGCCTGCAAGGGAAAACAGCTTTTCCTCGGTTCGCGGTGGCCCCAGGAGGACGGGGTCACCGCCAAAGGTGTGACAAGGTGCAGGGGAGCTGCAGAAACTACGCAGTCTCCCCCCAGCACGAAAATGGAAAGTCCCTCAATAAGTCTCATGGGGACTTAAAAGAAACAACCCCTCAAGGGCTCAGCCAGCAATCAACTTTCTCCTGGGTTGGAACTTTTGTTCTGCAGCTGGGGGGTGCCTTAAGGATTGCCTCAATGTGTGGAAGGTTGTGCTGGGGATGTCGGGAGAAGGGCATCCCCTGGAGGTGAAGAGGTGCAATGGCACGAGAAGTGCATTTACCAATGTTATTTCATTTAGAGGGACTGTAATTCACACGTGTAGTGTGAAGTACCTGTGTAAGGTGGAGTCATAAGCAAAGTGGGGTTATGTTGCTGGACACACCTGCTAGGGTGTCTGGCTGTATCTGCTTAATCCTGTGATTTTGACTGTGGAGCCTTTTAGGGGCTTTAATTGCAATGCATTATAAGTGTTATCAGCTATGAGAAGCACCTCATTTAAAGTGATGCCCAAACATGTATTCTTGCTACTGCGTTAGGGGAAGGACAACCCAGACGGTTAGCCACTAAGATGTAAAGGTGTATACTGTATGGACTGTATGAGATGCTCAGTCAGGGTTATGTGTCCCCAGGGCAGGAGTACCTATTTTTAATGCTTGTTGAGATGATGGGGTGGGTCGCCACTGGGATGGTGCCAGTTGGTAAGGCCCTCGCTCCAGGTTGTGTCAACCCACTGCATTAGGGGGCAAGATGATGTGCATACATGGGAGTGGTGGTACTAGACCCCACCCCCTGCGGGAGGGAGTGGAGATGTTATGCAATGTCACAAAGTAATTCCAACAGCTTATGTATATTTGTAAATTGGTGCATAGTATTGAGTAGTGTGTGTGTTTAATAAATGTACTCTTACTTTGATAAGGCAAAGTACAGACTGGACAATCAATTATTGAGTGCTATTTCTGCGTACTTGTAATGGCGATTACTAGTCCACACCACCTCCCTTGAGTAAGCCTTAGACTGCTCTGCAACGCTACCCTCTGAGAATCAAGCGCTACAATAGGGTATTTGATTCCCAGTGAAGGATAAATGTGACATGTTATTTGTGCAAGCCTCACAGATACTGCCTCGTTTTCCAACATTGGTGTCTAGCGGCGGGAAACATATTATCCCATTCTGGTACGCATTTATAGCATTTGATAAGTCCAGTTTTGCCACACATTACCTATGCAGTAATGAGCAAATGGAGGAGCACAAGGCTCTGAGAAGGGTTCAAAGTTTTGGTTATGTGAACTAAAAGTATGGGAAAGGAAAGCCCTGCACACATATATGTCATGTGAAGATATTATGGTTTAAATGTAAACTGTATTAATATAACTGAGTTATGTGGATTATCATGTGATAGCGGGATGGTGCTTTCCAGGAAATGATTGCATACAAATGTTCTAAGCCATATTGTACATCTTTAAACCCTAACACTACACGCACTACACCTGCATGAGGAGGGTGTCTCCTCAAGAGATAGGGACAGCAACTGATACTTACATCACAGATCGGGGTGTAGGGGTGGATTGACCTTTGTGGGGGACAGGAGAGGTAGGGGGTCCTGGGAGATTCCCGTGCTTTTTAAGGGCAGGGAGGGTTTCCACAGAAGGGGCCCCAGATATCCTTCCCCCGCCGAACGTTTTCTCGCCATTGGCATAGGCCAAAACCACTGGAAGGGTGGGGCAGGAGGTTCCTTTAACCCAGGTAGTAACACCCCATGGGTTCCCATGGTGGGGGACCCCAAGAAACCTTTCCAACGGTGGGAGGAGGGTGTGGTAGAGTTGTGTGTCCGGCAGGCCCCCCAGGTTAACTGGTGGGGGAGGTGAGCAACCCAGGGGTGGCCCATGGTAGTGGGTGGCCCCAAAGGAGGGTAGTTCTCAAGCGAGGGTGTGTAGTTATAGCCCCTAGGTACACTAGGTGGGCTAGGTAACTGACCCAGTGGAGATCTGAGTGGGGGTGATGTGCTCCCTAGATTCCAGGTGAAGGGTTAGTGGTGGACAGGGTCGGGTAGGCGGTTACCCAAGGAAGCAACAGGATGTCATTCTGGAGTTGGTGTTGTGAACCTGAAGTGGTGGCTGGGGCGATGCCTAGCCGGTGACCAGTCAGGTAGGTCCTATGGGGGTTGGACCCCAGGATCAGGAGCATGGGGGTGTTCCCCTAGCTCTGGGCAGGAGGTGGACTTCTGCAGGGTAGTACCACCCTAAACACAGGTGGGGCCCATCTTAAGTGAAGGGACCCTGTGCTTCCCAAAGGGGTGGTGCAGGCCTAGCCGGGATCTTTATGGCCCCTGGCTGAGTGTGGTAGTACTACCCTGAAGGCAGGTGGGGCCTATCTTAAGTGAAGGGACCCTGCTCTTCAGAAGGGGTGGTGCAGGCCATCCAGGGATATTGAGGGTCCCTGGACGGTCTCCCAAGGCGCTGCAGGGAGACCGAGGAGAGCTATGAGAGGTGGGCCTGGGTGTAGCTAACTCGGGGCCCACAGGCTCTCTAAGGGTACTCCGGGAGGAGAGTGCGCCTCTCGGAGGGAAGGGTGCATAGGCCCTGTTCTTGCAGTGGAGAACAAGGAAGGGGTCTAGGTTCCCGGGGTAGTTTCCGTGTGGAGCTACTGACGGGGGTAATGAGCTGTAGGTTGTCTGACGAGGCACCCTGAGTGTTCCTCACTGGCACTGCCAGTGTGGTAGTCAGGCCGGTCTGAGGTCCTATCAGGGAGCCAGGCCAGTGGCCAAAGGTGCTTTTCTGTGTGGGAAAAGTACGAATGGCTGTGCTTTCTTTAGGGAAGACAGTCATCCCAAAAGGGTGGTGGCAGCAGAATGACCCCAGAGGCAGGCTGAGCGTGAGGGTCCAGAGAGGTTGCATCTTTGGGGTGCAAGGACCAAGAGGAGAGAGGGTACTGGTTGGAACAATCTCCGGAATGGAGACCAGCTAGGGACCCAGGGGATGGATATAGACCTATCCCAGAAGACCGCATCGGTGCTGAGGCACTGTACCCTTATCCAGAGAAGTGGTAGGCATAGTGTTGCGTGACCAAGGGCAAAGGTGGGCCTAGTTAGGCTGAGTCCATGTAGACCGTGAGTGACCTAGAGGTATCTAACCTAGAGCCCAGAGGGTTCTTAAGGTAGTCTGGGATCCCTGTCATGGGTGGAGGTCTCATGGATGGGAGGAGTAGGTGGTCTGAGCAGATAACTGGTGAGTAAGGGGGATTTGGTCAGAACCCTGTATAACTAGTTATCGCTGACTACGGGAAGAGTACCCATGTAGAGTGGCTATTTCTTCCCTGTAGGAATCAGCTGGGCGCGGCGTGTGTTAGAAAGTGGTTCTGACCATCTGAGCCACCCGGATTTTTCACTTTTTGAACACCTAGTAGTTGAGCTTTTACTGTGGGAGAGCCTCAAAAGTTGGGACTTACCCACAGTGAACTCATGATGAAAGGGACTGCATGTGTATTTTACCGGTATCCCTCTGGCGCGAGTAGGCCGCTGCGCTGCAGCCAGAGTAAAGGGGCACTGGGCTGGTTACATGCAGACACGTGTGTACATGCTTGTGCACAAGTGTAAGGGCTGCGCAGGGGAGATTCCTGGCGTGCGCAGCCCAGGAGAAGCTACAAAGTGAATGGTGTGGCAGGACTTATGCAGAACTGGATGGTGACATGGAATAGGCTTTATACAATGTGAAGAAACATGTAGGGAAAGTCAGTGTGCTTTACTGTTTTCACTGAAAGACCACATCAGTATTCCCCTATGAGGTTGGGGACCAGTTATGACAGTTTCCCTTCCCTAGGACCTAATTTGTGCGTGTCTGGAATTTTTCAGACACGCACTAAAGTCCACTGTAACTGAGGTGAGAAGAAGTATTCTGCAGAGTCCAAAGTCATATCTGTACTGCTTTTGGGTCATCCAGAACTGTCATATTTTTCTGGGTCAGCTCATCACCAGAGCCGGCTGGGGCTGACCCTGCCAGGCTGGATTAATGACCTTACTCCCCAAGCTGGAGCATCAGAGGCCTAGCCCTGCACGACAAGCATTCCAAGGGTGAAGGCCTCCTCTCCAAGAAGAGAAGATGGGTGGGGCTACAGGTTAATCCATCAGCAGCTGTCACCTTTTGCCAGGCACCAAGCTGCTCTGGAGGGAAGGCAGCAAGGGGGAAGGGGCTTTCAGAGACCATGTGGCATGAGACCCCTGGACGAAGCCATTTTGAACTAACCCAGAGGCCTGTGCAGGAAGGAGGGAGCAGGGGCAGGGAAGTGATGTGTCGCCATTTGATAGGGCAAACAGAGACTTCCTGCCAGCCCCTCCAAATTCTTTAAAAGAGTTTGCACAGGAAGAGGAGCTCTCTCTGGGGTGTGGTCTGCTGAGGAAGACTGGTGCTGGAGCCTGGCGCCATGAGCAGTTGGAAGGAAGAACCCCCTGACTGTCCCAGGATGCGGAATTGCGCCAGGAGGGGAGTCCAGGACCAGTGAGCAAAAGCCTGGGCCTCTGCGCAAGTAGAAGAGAGGCCCAGGAGAAGCGCCAGGTGCGAGGCTGGCACAGGGAGCCAGTGAAGACCGTTCCCTGCTGGATCCCCTCTCCATGAGACCAGGAGGGTGAAGGAAAGTGGTCCCAGTGGCTGGGGTGCGCCACCAGGAGCAAGAAGAGGCCAAAAACATGCAGATCGGTCCCCTGGGGGCTGAGATATGCCCCCCAGAAGGTAGCCAACCTTTGACCTTTGGCCGACCGACGACAAAGCGCATGGGGCTCCGCCACCGGTCCAGAAAATGCCCCCGGGGTGGGTCAGGTCCCAGGGGCTGCCCCAAGCAGAAGATAAGTCGGGGAGCGCCGTCGCGCTCCCCGTGAATAATGCCCCAGTGGGGTGCCAGGACCCCACCCTGCCCTCCGACGAAAAGGGGGACCGGGGAGCGCCGTCGCGCCCCCGGGTAATGGTGAGAGGGGCCCGGGATCCCATCTCCGGGCCCCGAATCACGGAGGAAAAGCCAGGGAGCGCCGTAGCGCTCCCCATGAACATGGCCCCGTGGGGTGCCAGGAGCCCACCCTGGCCCCCGGCGAAAGTGAAGCTAAGCCGGGGAGCGCTGTTGCGCTCCCCGTGAAGATGGCGCAGGGGCCCGGGACCCCATCTTCGGGCCCTGACGTGAGTGAGGAGGACGGGAGAGTGCCGCCGCGGGAAGGTGGGGGAGTGCCATTGCACTCCCCCGAAGACCCGCCAGGTCGGAGGCTGCCTCGCGTCTGCCCGCGTGAGTGGGCAGGCCAGAATGGAGGTGCCGGCTCCCGCGGCAGCACGCAAGGGTGCTGGCCGGACGGGGAGCCAGCGGGGGCAGCCGGGGGTGGGCTTCCCGGGCTGCCCTCTAACGCTGCTGCACTGAGGTGGCCCGGGTGGGACCGGGCCTCCACGAAGAGAAGAGCGGCCGGGGGTGGGCTCCCCGAGCCGAAATGACTCACCTGCAAAGAAGGGGGTCCGGGTGGGACCGGGCCCCCAGCAAGGATCCTGGGTGCACAGCAACCCAACGCGGCTTTCCCCGAAGCAGCGGGAGAGCCGCTGCTATAATATTCAAAAGAATGGAGTAAGCGCCCCATAATGCCTTGCAGGGCCGGACCGGCCTGCAAGGGAAAACAGCTTTTCCTCGGTTCACGGTGGCCCCAGGAGGACGGGGTCACCGCCAAAGGTGTGACAAGGTGCAGGGGAGCTGCAGAAGCTACGCAGTCTCCCCCCAGCACGAAAATGGAAAGTCCCTCAATAAGTCTCATGGGGACTTAAAAGAAACAACCCCTCAAGGGCTCAGTCAGCAATCAACTTTCCCCTGGGCTGGAACTTTTGTTCTACAGCTGGGGGGTGTCTTAAGGATTGCCTCAATGTGTGGAATGTTGTGCTGGGGATGTCTGGAGAAGAGCATTCCCTGGAGGTAAGAGGTGCAATTGCACGAGAAGTGCATTTACCAATGTTATTTCTTTTAGAGGGACTGTAAGACACACGTGTAGTGTGAAGTACCTGTGTAAGGTGGAATCATAAGCAAAGTGGGGTTATGTTGCTGGACACTCCTGCAAGGGTGTCTGGCTGTATCTGCTTAATCCTGTGATTTTAACTGTGATGCCTTTTAGGGGCTTTAATTGCAATGCATTATAAGTGTTATCAACTATGAGAAGTACCTCATTTAAAGTGATGCCCAAACATGTATACTTGCTACTGCGTTAGGGGAATAACAACCCAGACGGTTAGCCACTAAGATGTAAAAGTGTATACTGTATGAGATGCTCAGTCAGGGTTATGTGTCCCCAGGGCAGGAGTACCTATTTTTAATGCTTGTTGAGATGATGGGGTGGGTCGCTACTGGGATGGTGCCAGTTGGTAAGGCCCTCGTTCCAGGTTGTGTCAACCCACTGCATTAGGGGGCAAGATGATGTGCATACATGGAAGTGGTGGTACTAGACCCTACCCCCCCTGCGGGAGGGGTGGAGATGTTATGCAATGTCACAAAGTAATTCCAACAGCTTATGTATATTTGTAAATTGGTGCATAGTATTGAGTAGTGTGTGTGTTTAATAAATGTACTCTTACTTTCATAAAGCAAAGTACAGACTGGACAATCAATTATTGAGTGCTATTTCTGCGTACTTGTAATGGCGATTACTAGCCCACACCACCTCCCTTGAGTAAGCCTTTGACTGCTCTGCATCGCTACCCTCTGAGAGTCAAGCGCTACAATAGGGTGTTTGGTTCCCAGTGAAGGACAAATGTGACATGTTATTTGTGCAGGCCTCACAGATACTGCCTCGTTTTCCAACAGTGGCACTGTGAGCTAGCTGGTATCTAGGACAACATCTCTTTCGGGGGTGCATGGAATCAGTCTAAGCATCTCACCCAAAGTATCGGTTGTCCACAAATGTGCAGATCTTCTTGATTAGTGGGAACTACACAGCAGAACCACAGTATAGTAGATGTACTCTAATATTTCAAAATCAATGGGGGGAGACAATAAATGGACAGTTTACTGTTGCCTTGTATTAACAGTGTTGTTTGTCATATTTTATGCACTGTGGCAGTGATTTGTAAGTGGTTCCTGGCTTGTCACATATACTGTCACTCAGCAGAGAGGCTGCTTAGACCTCGTTGAGCAGGTGTTACTCATTACACTGTGGTAATCTGCTGCGCTGTCTCAGTCTACCCGGAATGAGCGTAATGAATCCTTAAAAAATAAATACTTTGGGCCATATTATCAAGAATGGCGATAACATTATCGCCGCTTTAGCGGCAGGAAACTGCCGCTAAAGCGGCGATAAGGGGCTTGATAATATGCCCTATAGAATTCCAATGGAAGCCCAGGTTCTGGTGTGAAGGACATCAAACTTGGGCTTCTAATGGAATTCTATAGGGCATATTATCAAGCCCCTTATCGCCGCTTTAGCGGCAGTTTCCTGCCGATAATATGGCCCTTTGTTCTTTAGCTTTTCTACGTGGTTTATGGAAGGTACTATTCTTTGTTTTTTGATCAGGAAGGGAATTGCTGTAGAGAGGAAGCATGTATAAATGTGTGTCCTAAGGTGCCCTATTGTAAAGGGTATTGTGTTGCTAATATTCAGGACAAGAAATAATGATTCACAGCCTTGATGGGAATTAATCTACTCAGGCTGGCACCAGTTATCATTATTTAACAAGGACATATATTAATTGTGTCTTGCTGAGAGATGAACTAATTTGAAAAAGGGAACAGCCTAGGTTTTTCGGTATATTATTTTATTTTATCAATCAGTTCTCACTGCATATCAGGCTTAGAGTTTAAGCAATTTTAATAGAAAATTAATTTTATATTCTGAATCCCTTTTAGGTGATTTGTAATGCACGACCAATGCACTGCTGGGTACTTCCTTACAAGTTCTACCTGCTTTCGCCTGAACCCCAAATATCTTGCTTTTCTCTGGCTCCATTTTCGCCTCAACAAAAAGTATGCCCTGCTCCTGCTTCCACAATCATATGTGGTGTGTGAAAATAACCATTTCTGATACATTTGTAGCCTGTACCTTACACACTACAAGGGTTGAAGTCACATTAATTTAAATAAATATCCGCCCACCTGCCGCTCACGATGTGAAACACTTCTCCTGAACAAAACACTTGGCAGGCGCAGCACCCAACCCGTGGAAACTGTACACAGTAACAGGTTAACATAGAATGGACACGCATTCCTAAAGTACTGCTGTTTCAGACTAGGCACATTTTTATCCAATGAAAAAGAGGTTTTGTGGAAGGTACTTTTCCGCACAAGCCAGATAATAATTCCCTACTTATTATCTCGCTTTGTTTTTTTCAAAATGGTAGTCACATGAGCTTTTCTGAAGACAGAGACAATATTATACACATGGAAATATCTTTACTCAGATTGCAGAAAAATCTGTTGGCGAAATCAAGATAGTCCCCAGGTGACAGTGATCCACAGCCGTTCTCATGGCAGGTTACGCTTACAGGGGCCGATTCACAGAACTAATCTGAGATAAAATCCTAAACTTACTACTTTCGGTATTTACAAAAGGCATTTAGTAGTAGCAAAGTTAGGAGTCCTAACTTTACTACTACTAAATGCCTTCTGTGAATACCAAAAGTAGTAAGTTTAGGATTTTATCTCAGATTCGTTCTGTGAATCGGCCCCACAGGGTTGCCCCAAAATCCAGGACTGGGTTTTCACAGGGAATGAAAGCAGACATGGGATTTACCTTAGCCCTCTCTGTGTTAAATGTCAGAAGGTGATCAGATTCAGGGAGATTCCAACGGGTCCATTTCTGAGACAAATGATCTAGTCAAAGTAATGCAATAGATCCCAATGCAATGGGCAGTGTGGCAATTTGCATATGAAACTGTATGAAACTGTGAGAAAGCAGAACTTCATACACAGGAAGATTCACTTCGCATCTCAGGTCTAAACATTACTGCTGGTTGAGGGAGTCTTGGAGACTAAGGGGCCGATTCCGGCCAGAAATCTCTCCGACCGAGCCGGACCCAGAGAGAATTCCGACCGAATCGGACCCTAGCAGTCCGACCGGACGAGTACGATGCATTCGCATGCTATCGGACTCGATTCGGTCGGACTCCCATTGAAGTCAATGGGAGCCGGTCGTACAACGCGTACGTGGGCTCCCATTGACTCAATGGGTGCGAGGCGAACAAGGGCGCCCCCTATAGCGGGTACGCGTCCATGCGCATCGCAGCGTACATGCACAGGTAGGGGGGACCCATGGGTCCCCCCTGTGTGCGACTCACGCGCCTACGCGTACAGGGGGGTCCGACGCGGACCCCCAAAGTCCAGCTTTCGAGCCGGACGGCGCGAGTCGGTCGGACTGCTCGCGGCGCGCATCGTACTTACCCGGCCGGGAAACGTCTCCATAGCGCGGTGCGAGTCGTGTCCGTGCGAGTCGCTCGGAGCGTGTTGAAGCCGCGTACGAGTCGGTCGGCGATTTCGCGGGAGCTTGCATCGTACTCGCTCGGCCGGACCCGCGTACGATTCGGTCGGGAAACAGGGCTCCGAATCGGATCCGGTAAATCCAAATCCGATTCGGAGCACTACCGGCCGAGATCGGAATCGGCCCCTAATTGGTAAAGACCTTAAAATGCAACCTCATTTTGAGCCATTTTCAATTTCCCCGCTGCCAAAGTCTACTGCAAGCAGTTTCTTGCTGTGTAACGCCTCTGCATGGTCGACAGAAAAAAAGCACGCATGCCTGTTTCATTCAAAGTATTTTATGTATGCATGTTTCTACGTATTTAGTCATATTTATGTATTTATTTGCAGTTTTATTTAACACAACAAAGTCCTAAGTGCGCTGGAGTACTTTACACAACTGGTTACGCTGTTAAATGCAGTAGAAAAAGATCAGGTAGAAATATTTGTTTCCGCTTATCTGGCACAGATGCTTAGTGTATCTCAAATTCAAGAACGGGATCTTAAATGCAAATAATGGCTAATGAAATATGGCAGAAAGTGCAATGATATATGTGGATCCCAGCAAAGAGAGAGAAGACTCGTGTTAGGAGGCCTGAATGTAGGACATAGAGGGGCATGGGCAGGAGTTGTCTCTCAAATATGAGGTGTTTCAGGTCTTGTTTGAATAACGCTGGGGGCATGTTAGAAAAGGGTGTCTCTAGTTGCCAGTGGTATGCACCCTGTCCAAGTAGGGACCCTTCCTTCTAGTCAGGATAAGGAAATCACACACCCAAGATAACCCCTGCTCACCCCCTTGGTAGCTTGGCACACGCAGTCAGGCGTATCTCAGAGGCAATGTGTAAACTGTTTGTACATAACACACACAGTGAGAACACTACAAATGGACACCACACTAGTTTAGAAAAATAAACGATCTTTATCTAACCCAAACAAGAACAAAATGACAAAAATCCAACATACAGAACTCAAAATATCACTTTTTAAATATTTAAGCAATTCTGTCCATGGAATTCTATGGGTGTGGTGATTTTAGCTCAAAGTACCTTTGGTGCATCAAAATCCACAAGGCAAAACAGCTGCAGAGGAGGGAAGCATCGTAAAAAACAGTGATGTGTCAGTTTTTGAGGTCCCTGGGGAGCGATGCTTCAGTTCTGCACGCAGGAGAAGTGGTGCGTCGGTTTTGGACTGTAAGGAGAAGCGATGTGTCGAAAACTGAAGACGGTTCTGGTCTGTGGGTGATGCGGTGGAAGACTCGGCACACAGGTTCAATGTGTGTAAATCTGGACATGCTAGAGGTCGATGCCGCAGCGGCAAACAGGCGCTGCATCGATTCTTTCAGCCGCGGACCGGTTAAGCAGTGAGTCTTTCAGCCGCACAGCAGGTCCTCTGTCGAAGTCAGTGCGGTGGTCTCAGATGTCGGCGAGATGTAGCGGCTGACAGTTGTTCTGTTACAGAGCAAGGGACAGGATGTTTTTACATGATAGCAATTCAGCCAGTGACCCCTTACTTTAAGTAAATAGGGGCACCTCTGAACCTGACTCTGCACTGAAGCCAGTGACCCATTCTGATTCATTCGATTATGGGCTCTTCTATTGGTAAATTCACATCGATTTTGAAGTGAACAGGTTGTACCCTTGGATTCTTCATCTTGATCATATTTCCTGCCCGCTCGTGAGGCTAGATAAGGAGCTCATTGGCCCATTCATGCACTCAGATTGTGCGTGACTCTTCCTCACCACTGAGGGTTTCTCACGGTCCTTCTTTTGCGTCCTGATGAAGACCCGCCAGTTAGGTCTTTACTTTCTACACGTATCATCCAGGTCGAAACGTCAATGACATAACTATACAAGCCTGGATTGTTTTCTTATTATCCTAAAGACAGATGAGCTTCAATTGATTGTACTCTTTTTCTTATAAGGATATATTTTGTATTATTGGAGACCTTTCCTGACAGGCTTACCGCAATGACATATTTCTTGCCGCTGCACTTATTGTTTTCTATAACTTTCAGATTCACCATTCCCTCTTCTTTCACGTCACTTGAGCACTTTCTCTCTTGCACTTTAAAGAGCAACCTAAAAGTATTGAATGTATGTAAATGAATTTTTTTGATAAAAGAAATATAAAGAATTGAATTGATATTCATAGTACATTGTGCAATTGATTTCTTCACTCTCTCTTATATAGCAATTGTGGTTGATGTAAATACAATATTGAGTATTGTGTCTATTGTTATATATATCCTTGCCAATAGGACCAATTGTTTTTTGTTTCGCATTGCACCCAGGTCCTTGGGCCAATTTTTCAGTTACCCCATTAGTTTGTAATGGGCTCAGGCTGCGGTGGCTCTTCAGGCCATGAACAGGTGCTGCGTTAATTTCTTCGGCTGCATGGTGGAGGTGCGTGGAAACTTCTCCTGCACAGCGGTGCTGCATCTGTAAAACAAGCGATGGAAGGGTGATGTGCCGTCTTTTGCAGCAGAAACCACCTCAAAGGGCCCAGAACTGGAATTGGCACGACTTGGCAGGTCAGAACTCCCAGCAGTGGAGTTCAGAGATGCTGCAGGTGAATTTTTTGATGGCCCTGGGACTTCCAACAGGAGGCAAGCACACACAAGCCCTTGGAGAACCTTGAACAAGCAGGATTCAAAAGCCAAGTCCACAGACAGAAGCAGAAACTGTAGGCCAACCCAGCAAAGCCACACACAGCAAAGGTGCAGTACTCCCTACAGCTCTTCAGCTCTTCTCCTTGGCAGAGTCCTCAGTCCAGAAGTGTTCTAAAAGTCTGGGGTTTTCGGTCCAATATGTATACTCCTTTTTGCCTTTGAAGTAGGCATACTTCAAAGGAAAGTCTTTGTTGTCCACAAGATCCTGCCTTGCCCTGCCTTGGCTCAAGACACACTAAAGGGGGCAGAGACAGCATTGTGAGAGGCCAGGCACAGCCCTATTCAGGTGTCAGTGACGGTAAACAGTCAGAATATCGAGTAGGAAATGTCTACTTGTACTAATATCCAGTGCAAAATATCGTGATACAGAAATATCGACTGCCAGAATATCGTGGTCAAGAATATCGAGTTTAAGGTAAGAAATATTGTTTTCCAAAATCTAGAAGTCATTAATATCGTTTGCAAAAATATAGGGGCCGATTCCGATTTCGGCCGGAAGGGCACCGAACGATGGTCGGAGCCCTTCCGACCGAATCGGAACGTGCCGGCCGGATTCCTTTCCGACCGAGCCATTCCGATGGGCTCGGTCGGAAAGGAATCCGACTCGGATTTCCGGATGGCTTACGACGGGTTCGGAGAGCCCGTCTGCCGTCCGGAAATCCTTCAGTACTCCCCGGCCGCCTCTTCACGACCGAGGGAGTACGATGGCAGATGTTCACTGCCTTTTCGTGCCGGTCTTTCCGGCACGAAAAGGCAGTCGGTAACTGTCTTTGGGGGCCCCCAGTAGGGCCCCCATGGGTGCAGAGCCCGCCGAATGGCGGCCTGGGGGCACCTATGGTGCCCCTCTGTTGATCCCTGCACCCGGTGGCATGCACCTTGGGGTGCCGGCCACAGGGTGCAGGGATGAACTGCACCCTGCTTTTCACAATGCAAGCATGCATTCCGCTCGGAATGCATGCTCCCATTGTGCAATATACGAGTGCGACCGAACAGGGTTCGGTCGCATCGTACTAGCAGGGCCGTAACCGACGACAGCAGGTCGGTCGGTTACGGCTCCTGGACAATGTCGACATCGGAATCGGCCCCTAAGTTGTTAAAAATATCGTTTTTTTAGTTAGTGTTATCTATTTTAGTATGTATTTTAAATGTATGTGCTATATTTTTTTGTCCAAGTATTGCATTTTTTTTAATGTATGTGTTAAATTTTTAGAAGTTGTTAATTTTATTTTCATTAAATTTTGCGTTTTAGTTCCGTAGCGGGTTATGGGTTTATAGGGGAATAGGGTGGGAAGTAGTTTAATTATAATAAATTGAATATTAATTTTATTTTAATTAAATTTAGCGTTTTAGTTCAGTAGCGGGTTGCGGGTTTATAAGGGAATAGGGTGGGAAGTAATTTAATTATAATAAATTGAATATTAATTTTTATTTATTCGTATTTATTTAATTTTGATTTTATAGTGTTAATTATGGTAAATAATGTATTATTAATTAATTAATAATGGTTGTTAATTTTTATTGATTAATTAATTGGTAAATATGTTAATTGTGTCATTATTTTAGGAGCGGATTGTGGGTTTATAGGGGAATAGGGTGGGAAGTAATTTAATTAAAATTGAATTATTAAAATATTTTCATAATTAATATTTATTTATTTAATATTTAATATTATATTTCATATTGTTAATTGTGAGAAATAAATTATTATTAATTACTTATTAATTTGTCATTAAATATTATTAATTAATTGGTAATTATGTTAATTGTGTGATTTTTTAGGAGTGGGTTGTGGGTTGATAGGTGAGTAGGGTGGGAAGTAAATTAATTTAAATAAATGTAATGAATCTTTTATATATTATTTATTAATTATTATTTTATAGTGTTAATTGTGTGAATTAATTTATTAATAATTATTTATATTTTGATTGTTAATAGTTATTAATTAATTAATTAATTGATTTTTTTAATGTTAATTGTATACTTTTTTACGACATTGTTGGTGGCATTTATAGGGTAATATGATGGGAGGTATTTTTTTTAAAATTAATTAATTCTTTGTTAATTGATGCTAATTAATTAATTACATTTTAATTTTGTCATTTGTGTAAAAATGTTGATGTGTGAGTTGTGGCGTTTATAGTGTTAAATGGTGGGAAGTACATTTTTTAAAATTAATTACTAAGGGGCTCATTACGATACCCGGCGTAAAAAAATCCGCCAGGCATGGAAGCGGCAAAAATCCGCCCGCACACACTGCCTGAACACCGACCACGCCATTACGATTACACAAACCGAAAACCGCCATCGGCGGAAAAATCACACAAAATACCGCCCGCCATCGTCCGAGTCGGAGTCAAACCGCCCGCCACGGACGGAAACACGCACGACAACACAAAACCGCCCGCCCACACGGCCGACACACCGCACGTGAAATTACGATCGCACCGCCATGAGCGCGGAAAAACAACAAATATACCGCCCGCCAGCGCAAACAACGCCGATGAGAATCGACACGGCAGAAGCCATGGCGCCCACGTACCTGCACAGAAACCATCCGCACACAAAACCAATAGCACACAACATGGCCAACAAGTCCACACAGCAAGGCACACACAAATACACAAGCACAGTACACATCCCGAAAACACCCCCCGGACAAACAAAAAATACAAAGGCCAGAACCCCAGACACAACACACCTGAAAACAACAGACCATGAGGACACACCCACATAGGTGAGTACAAAAGCAGCACTTCCACAGACCACAACCCCTTGCTACATTGCAAACCAGAGAGGAGAGGAGAGGACATAGTGACACAGCAAGGACAGCAGCACACCACAGAAACGCACACATCACAACCACCACCACCACCACCAAACACCGGCACCACAAACCCCCTGCACATTACACAACACACACCGCACCAGCACCACAAACACCATGGCACCACAAAGGATGCCCAAGTTCACGCCCATGGAGCTGACGGTCATGGTCGACGAGATCATCAAGGTGTACCCACAAATCTATGGGAACATGGTCCAGCACACACCACTAGCCACCAGAAACAGAATGTGGACCCGGATCGTAGACCAGGTCAATGCAGTCGGGACCCTGCCCAGGAACAGAACCGAGATAAACAAACGTTGGAATGACGTAAAGAGCCTGGTCAAGAAGAAGGAGGGCAAAAACAGAGAGCTGGCTGCCGTCACTGGCGGAGGGAATCCCGCGCTCTTTAAGACCTTCAAAGCGTGGGAGGAGAAGGTGCGAGTCGTAATCCATCCGGAGATCCTCGCCGGATTAGCAGGGGGAGTGGAGGCTGGTAAGTACAAACTAATGTATACCAGCACACCGCTATGTACTCACATGCGCAACTACCATGCCACAGCTCCCAGGGACAAACACCCCCATGTCCAGCACACAATACACAACACATCACACGCACATGCAACAGACACTACCACACACAGCCCAAACCGAACAACTGTAAGATGCGTGGGGACATGTGTACACTAAGCCAGCCACGTAACCACCAACAGGTCCCCAAATATGCCAGAAGCGCCACAACGAGCACCCACCACACCCATGTGTCCGCCACAGCTGCACTAACCGACAAGTAACAGGTAAGTGGCAGGAACACAAAGTGCAGTGGGTGGGACGGTGGACAGCCCAAGTACAACACACACCAGGCCCCAGTCCCACAGCACAGCAAGGAGGAGCATCCCCCACACCCACGTGTCAGCCACCGCAGTGCACAACGACAGCCGAAAGGTAGACATCACGGTCCACAGCAATCGGTGTCAGTGGGTGTCCAGCCACCACCACGACCCACAACACCCCCCCACCCCCACAGACCTGCAACATGGAGCACCCCCGCTTAGAACCATGTGGCATCCAGTACAGTGCACGCCCGAACAACTTGCAGGTGGGAAACTGGACAGGGCTGGATTACTGGAGGCATGAGGGCCGTAACACGACCAACACATGGGACATGTCACGTAGCAGACGAACACGCAGCACCGCCCACCGTCACGAACAAGTGAACAATGTGCACACGGATATGAACCACAGACTCACACCCCACATGACCCATCACAAACACAGCAACACCCAAGGAGCCACGTCTGCATGCACAAGCCACACTGAACATAGTACCACACGGCAGCCACTGTGCAACCCATCACACACAACCGAAACACCATTGAAGTCCAGTCCATGTAGCCCCTACTGCCTGTCAACCACACACCCCACAACTACGCCTATGTAAGACAAACAACACTAGACGCAACAGAGCGGAACAACATAAATGCACACGAACACCACTGAACCCATCAAACACACAGACACACCATGCACATACAACATACCATCCATCCCATCCGTCAGCCCCAGTCTCATGAAAGGCATGTCATCCGCACAGCTGCCACACATACAGCAGTCACGCTAAGATACATGCCCATGACCAACCATGTGCCAGAAGTCAATGAAGCGCACGACACACTGTGAGCAACAACACACAACATGGGCCACACCCCCCGAGCACTGCAGTGATGCACATGGCACAGGGCAGCACGCACACCAAGGAGATGGGACAACTGCAATACGTTGGCTGGCACACAACCAACACTCACTCATAACGATGCGTCCAATGCCATGCCCAGTAATCACAACAGACAGCAAATATGCAGGCCATGTCAAGCATGCACACACCTCAAACCATGCACTGTCATGCTGCCACAACACATGTCACGTTCGGCACCCATGGCTTACAGCATGTACCCCAAAAGCATATCCCCTCCCAAATGTGAATCTGGGGCATGGCCCCCATGTTGCCATATGCGTTCCTAAGCGTTCCATATGAACCCCAAAAGCAAAGTACAAACCAGACCCAGGATGGGCCAGGAGCCCGCATACACCAGAGTCACAATGAGTAGGGGCACAGCAACACACCCATCGGCATGGCCAATCCGTCCCATGCCACATGTGCACAGCACACAGTCCCATTGCCTAGCACACACAACTACAGATGCCACAGCCACACACTCGCCTCCGGGAAACCCATGTACGAGATTGCACGAACTGCCAATGTCAGACGACAAATACATACTTCGCCAGGTGCAACACAATAACAAATCTCATTCTCTCCACAGGTGACGAACTGCCGGATGCTGGGGATGGAGACAGCAGCCAGCACAGCCAGCCCACAAGCCCCCAACGAGGACACACGGATCTGGAGGATCTGTCCTCCTCTTTGGACACGGACCACCAAGCAGGCCCATCTGGTGTGGCAGGGCCCAGCCGCTCCCCAGGACCCCTCCTACCCACCAACCCATCATCCAGGGCTGCTGAACATTCCCAGCCCCCTGCTGCCACTGTCGTTGCGGCCACACCCACGGTCATTGCGGCCACACCCACGGTCATTGCGGCCACTACCACTGCCGCAACCGCCACCATCGCCGCACCGACCACCACCGCCACCACCACCACCACGTCTTCGCTGGCACCAGCCCCAGCGCAGGTGGTGGCCCGGCCGACTGGATCCACCCTGGGAGCCACAGCGAGGACCGTGGTGTGCAATGTGGCTAGTGGGCAGGCCGGTGGCAGCAGGACTGGTAGGAGGAGCAGGGTCAGGGAAACGCCAGCCTCCCCTGGGAGCCATGCCCTGCCTCAAATGGCCAGAGTCCTTGGGGCCTATGAGGAGGCCCAAGAACAATGGGTCAGGTCTGCTACAGACACGCGGGAGGTGCTGGGGGTGCTGAGGTCCATGGACGCCCATATGGGCCAATTCGTGTCCCGTATGGACCAACTCGTGGACCTCATGGGCCAGCTGGTGGTGGCGGTGGGGTCACAGGCAAGGCCAGCAACACCACCTCCGCCACCACCTGCTAGGGCGCAGGGTCGGGCAGCAGTGTCCACTTCCCCTGCGTCCACAGCCAGTGAGCACACCTCACCCACCACCAGCAGGTCGCCACCACACACCCCCTCCCAAACGTGGAAGGGGCCGTCCGAAGAGGAAACAGGTCTCCCGGGAGGACTTCGCACGCTCCAGTCGCAAGTGAGGCAGCCAGCCAGCCTTCCGCCAGCCTTCCTTGACCAGCCACTGCATTGACTTGCTCTACGATCCCACTCCACACAGCCAGCTGGATGGCATGTGTGTGTTGGACTATGGACATAGAACCAGTGGGTACACCCTGAGCTTCACGCAGCCATGACCGACAGCTCATTGTCACTGCACGCACCACTTTTGTCATCACCTTACACACAATCACATGTCACAGTTTGGAATAAATGCACCTTTTTCACTAACTGCTGTTTGTGCCCTGTGTTTTATTTGTACGGAATACAACGGCCACCTTGGGCGGAAAGGCACCTGATGCGTGGCATGGCAATGGAATCCGGAGGGCCTGTAGGGACCTAGGGGTGGGAGACAGAACAGGAGCACATTCAATGAGTGTGTCACACACCCATCACACAGTACATGTCAACAACTACAAGCAATGTACACACATCGCACAGAGCAATAGGGCACAATGCCACAGTCACCAACAGTGGCATACTACCCTGGCCATGGAGCGTTGACACACTGCACGCAGTGAACATACGGCCACCCTGACACAGCACACACACACCTGCACAGATACAGACACATCAGCCGTCGTACATGGACACTCACCGTCAAGTGAAGTAGCGGGCGATGAGCTGCTGGCGCACATTCCCAGCTTCCTCCTCTCCGCTGTCCTCCTCACTCGAGCTGTCCTGGTCTGCGGGCTGGGGCCCTGGTTGATCGCCGTCATCCACAATGAGGGGGATCTGCTTCCGAATGGCCAGATTGTGCAGCATGCAGCACGCCACCACTATCTGGCACACCTTCTGTGGGGAGTACGCCAGTGCACCCTCGGTGCGGTCCAGGCACCTGAACCTGGACTTGAGGAGGCCAAAGGTACGCTCGACCACACGTCTGGTCCTCCCATGTGCCTCATTGTATCGATCGTCTGCTGGGGTGCGAGGATTCCTCAATGGACTGAGCAGCCATGCCCCATTCGGATACGCAGAGTCACCTGGGTGTGAGGGACACAGAGAACCGTTGCTATTCCAACTGGACAGGGGACAGCATCGCACAACCAGCACGCTACACCACTCCACATACTCACCGACAATACAGCCACGATCCTGTTGCAGATTGGCCATCAGTCGTGGCAAGATGCTGTTGCGCATTATGTGTGCGTCATGTGCCGAGCCTGGAAACTTGGCACACACGTGGGTGATCACCATGTCCGCAAGGCACACCACTTGCACATTCAGGGAGTGCGTGTGCTTCCTGTTGCGGTACAGGTGCTCAGTGGCCTGTGGTGGAACAAGGCCAACATGTGTGCAGTCAATGGCTCCCACGACGTGTGGGATTCTGCCAAGGGCATAGAATGCACCCTTCACTGCCGCCAATTCACGAGCCCTGGGGAATCTGATGTACCTGTTTCGGTACAGCATCATGGCTGCCAGTACATCCCTCAGCACCTTGCTGAACATGGGCTGGGACATCCCTCCTCCACTGCCCACTGTGTGCTGGAATGACCCAGTGGCGAAGAAATGCATGGCGGCCATCACCTTAGCCGTGGGGGTGACAGCAGTCGGATACACCCTGCGGGGACGGAGATGGGGCTCTAACATGGCACACAGTCGATGCAGGGTTGGCCTGTCCAGCCGAAACTTCCTGATAACCTCTGTATCGTCCATGTCCGCCAGCAATTGGTATGGGCGGTCAATGTTCGGTCTCCGCCTGGGGAAAATGGCAGAGGACACATGTCAAAGCAACACGACACATAGCAATTTCGCATACACATCACTGACATGACTGAGCAAGCACATGAGCCACAGCCCAGCTGTCAAGCTGGGACGGCACGGCCACAATACACTTACACAGGTCTCCCAACAATGGCAATGGCAAGTGAGACATACCACTGCCATGTGCATGCACATGGGGATCTAGGCCCCAATGACTTGCGGGGCGTGCTGATGGGGACTGACTGCATATTCGTCAAGCGGCAACGCCACGGCAACATGAGTGTCTGCTGAGCATGGAACTGCTTCCGAGGCTGGATGAGTATGGCACACGACGACGACGATATGGGCACGGGCTGAGCGGCCAATACAAGTGGGACCTGTGGCACGAGGTGATATGAGACAGTAGTAGGTGTCAGCACTGCACCCTATGTACAGCACTGTACGGATCACACCTCCCGAAACATTGACAGGTGTCCACATTGACAGCCCCATGCCAAGACGGCTGTGTGCTTGCAGTCACACGTCACAGGTGAGAGGTTACATTGCACGTGCCAGGTGGCAGACGTACATAGTGGGAGCTGGCATGTGTGTGCATGTGTCTCCTGTTCATGATCCACCAGATGGGCGCTGACTCTGTACTGAGCATTGGACACAGCATGTTCCGTGGAAGGCTTGTGTGTGTGGGATGGTGGCACTGGATGTGCCTCCGTTGGGTGGGGGGCCATGCACAGGGCGGGTACGTCGATGATTGCGCATTGTTGGTCACGGTGGGTGCACCAACTAAGATGTGTTGCCCTGTGTTCAATTCCTATGTCCGCATGATGATGGACTGTGGATGTGGGCAGACTACACATTGGTCGATGTGCTGTCTATATGCATGTGCCTTCACACCAGGCACCGCTGCCCCTGCACATGTGACCCCTGCTGGACTCGCTGCTGGGTCTGTGGAGCTGATGCACCTTCTGTGCGTGGGGCGGACAGCTCTCCTCACTTCCCTCATTGCGCATGTCATGTCTTTGCCGCAGGTGACATGGATCATGGAGGGCCCACATGTACGCGTGGGTAGGCTACACATGATTGTTCACTGGTCGCCACCCCAGTCAGTGTATCGAATGGGAGGGTTGTCGTGCTGGTGGTATGTTCGATGTGGCGGATGGGCGAGCCTAGGTGCGGGCTTACATTCCGGACATGGGGGGTAGTTGGATTGGCGACTAGTTGCAGTACACACGGGACACGTCTCTTCCTTTCCACTTCTGGGTCATCCCATGTACTAACTGACAGTGATACGGTCATCTTCGCCCCAGCCCTCATGTCCTCCCCTCGCCCCCCCAATATGCATGCTCACCTGCGAGGCTAGCGCTTGCACAGGCAGCCCCATGCTCGCACCAGAGAGGGCAAGGAGTGTATGTGTGGGTCCAGTTGCACGAGTGGGCTGTCTCAGGGTATGATGTGTGGCGGGACGCCGTCCACCTGTGTGGTGCCCCAAATGGAGACCCGGCCTGCATGGACTATGCATCACAGTCTTCGCCTTCCGGATCCGCCACCTGCGACACCCAGTGGCTGTGGCTGCCCTTGAGGCCAGGCCGCATCCGTCTGTGACTGGTGGCCCACACATACACTCTTTGGCCTCTCTGGGGAGGGCTCGGGGGTGGTGGCGCACGCGCTTGCACTTAGTCGCAATGGCATGTGGCGTGGTTGGTATGATGGGCAATGGATGGGATGGTGCGAGCCACCTCCCGTGACGTCAGTGCTGCTCGTGCTGTGGTGCGTCCCCCCTACACTTCCATTTGACTTTTTGCCATGCTAGATGTTGAGGTTCTATTGCCTGCGTGATATGACCAGGAGGAGCGCGAGGAGACCTCTCACACACCATGCTCCACTGCCATCCCGTGCCCTGTATCGCCTGTGCGGATTGACTATGTTGGGGTTACACCTGGTCGACTGGGGCTGTGTGTGCCTTGTCAAGGGGCATGGCGGGCGCACAACAGGATCCTGCTTGTCCACAGAGGTTGGGCTGAGGTGCGCCTGGTACCGCTATGTACGTGTGCCCGGCTGCTGTGCACACACGTGTTCACTCCCCCCGACAGGTGTCCTCTCACTATGCCCAGGGAAGCGGTGGTGTACTGTTCATGACCCCTCCCAACACGGCGTGCTCCAACTTGGCATGTGCGCATCCACCCGTCACACCCACCCACCTGTGCACTGCGTCCATACGACTTCACACGGCACATGTGTGTCTTCCACAGTTGTGCTACTCATTTGCATTGTCATCCAATACCAGTGGACTACATGGTCATGTCACGACTGCCGTGTACTTCACATACTCTCATCCTCTCTCATTCGTACATATGAAATGAGTCAGCGGAGACAGTTTTGGTTTCAAACATTATATTGACTCTTCTGTCCTCTGTGATGCAGTATAGTGGACACTACTGGCAGCGGAATACATGTTGAGGATATACTGAGCATGATTGCAAATGGGATAGGGTGTGGGGTTACATGTGATTGGCTGTTGCATGTGGGATGTGGGCTTCAGAGTGACATCTGCTTGGCCAAGGCTGTGCTAATGTACATTTGCGTATAGCTGCGGAGCTGCGGACTTTGACACAGACGGTATACATGTAGCCTACCAGACCGCTTGGCATCATGGGCACAGTCCATCTCAGTTCCATGTGACAGGTTTGCTGCGGTTGTTCCTCATGCACGCGTGCATGTGAGATGACGTCAGGGCATGTGCTTGCGTGCATGCAGCGGCGTGCCACTTGTTGTTGCACTGTGGTGGTTACTGGACATGTCACAGTCACTGGGGTCGTGTTGTTGTTGTATGCACTTGACGTCCATGCAAAGGTCCTGGTATGGGGTTCCCGGGGCGGGGGTGGGAGGGGTGCAGCACCCACATACTCCAGGCGACCTATTCATGTCCACTGAGCGGTGTGTGTGTCCATGTGCGCTGGATCCATGTCGTGTCCTGGTTGTTCGTGCAGTTCCGTCCATGTGGGTGCGATACACAGAGCCCATGCCACTGCCTCCCACGATGCATGCGGTGTTCCTGGATGTGATGGGGAACAGTGTGCATGTCCCGGTCATATCCGATGTCATGGCGATGTCGTTGATGGTGTGGTTACAGTTGCCGGTCGTTTGGCATGGCTGTTGTGGTGGTGACTGGCCAGTCCGTGCGGAAGCTAAGCATGGGTGCGGGGTTGGACATCAAAGGTCACTCGGGGAACCTGCGTTGTGGTCCGACGTATTTACAGGTTGTCAGGTATGCGATGCCGTCCAGCAGGGCTTCCATGTCATTGGTGGTGTACATGTTTGCCAGCCAATGTAGCGGATGGTGGCTGTCAAGGTGTTGTTCGTAAGTTGTCCCTTGGAGGAGCATGATGGGGCATGCTGGGTGACATTCGATGTAGCTGTTCTCGATGATCCGTCGTGTGGAGGCACAGTGGTCCCATTTCAGTGCGGGTGCGATGTTGGCCACATACGCCATGCCCCCATAGGCAGAGCAGGCCCTGTCGTGTGCGTCCAGAGGGAGGAGTAGTGGTAGCAGGTCCGCCTTCAGACATGCCGGGTTGGAGAGGCATATCTCGACGGGATGCTGGTAGGGACACCTCTGACAGTAGAAGACGGGCATGACGCAGCTGAACAATGTGATGCGGTAAGTCAGTCGGTAACTTACGTTCAGCAGGGACAGGAGATCGCATCCCAATGTATGGAACAGGTTGGTTTTGTACAGCTTGAGCTGTTCGGCGTAGTTGGGTAGGTGTGTTGCGGTTGCCATTTCGCAGCGGTGCGTTGTGGTGGCGTGCTCCGGCTGTGTGTGCAGTCTGCAATGTGCACGCTCCGAGGTTGCTGTGAGCTCTGTGTAGTCGTAGGGAGACAGGACTTGTGTTCTGTTTGCTTGTTTGGAGGACACGGGCCCTATTCCCACATGCTTCTCAGACAGTTCAAGGTCTGTGATGTGTGACTCCTTCCAATTAACTTGCATGTGGCCGACATGGGGGAGTGTTTTCTTCTTTCTTCCCCGTCCGTTGTGTGCTTCTGTGATATGCGCTATCTGCCCTGTGGTCGGTCCCTCGGCATGCCTGTGTTGGTCTATTCTTGGACAATGGCTGTATTCACCGGCTTCTGTCGTAGGGCTGTGGTTTCGGTTTAGGAATGGAAGGTCATTCAGTGCTGTCTGCTCTCCCTTGTGTGGGCGGCAGGCTGCCTTTCCGCTCTGCGTTGGGCCTTGTGTGTGAATGTTATTCTTGGGCCACCTGTTGTCGGTCCCCGTGCTCTTTGGTGTTCCGTTTTATATGTCTTGTTCATATGTGCAGGGTGGTATGGGTTTTTCAGTGTGGTACTGGCGTTCCTCTTCCCGAAGGGACCCTGCTTCTCCTAGTTGGTGTTGCCGCCGCTGTGTGCTTCGCCATGTTTGTTACACTGGGGTGTGTCCTGCTGTTGCGTGACTTCACTGACATGTGTGCGTCGGTTGTGTGGCATTGGGTGTTGTCCGTGAATTGGGCGTTGGGGACATGTCTGTGGCCGGCCTGTCACGTGTCATGTGCGTTCGGGGTGGGGCTGATGTGTGTGCTGCTTGGTTGTGTCCCTGTGTCTGTGTGCGACGCATGCATGGCGCTGCGGTTGGCCTCTGCGTTGTGCGCATGTGTGGCGGCGTCATCGGCGCTTTGGGGCCGTGACGGGGTGGTTGGTTCCTAGTCCCAGGTGGTGTGTACACATGTGTTCCGCGAAGTTACGATTTGGCCTGTGTGTCATATGTGGATGCAATGGTGGATGTGTAGTGTACACGCGCTGGTGGGGGGTTGTCCGCTTTTTCCGCCCTTGCACTGTGTGCGCTGTTTGCGTGCACTTGTTGTGTGTGTGCCTACCTGCGTCTCCGCGGTGCGTTGCGTCCTTGGTGGTGCATCAGCAGAAGCATGGGAAGGGCCTGCAGTGCTGGATTCATGCTCGGGGTGCCGCTTCTTAGTTGTCCGTGCTCTGCGTCCGTGTTACCTCCTCTCTTTCACGTGCGGTGTCTCTTAGCCGTGGGAGCCGTTTGTTTGCGGCATCGTAATTTATACGCCGGGCGGGACGTGTTTCGTCGGACGGTGTGTGTCAGTTGGGCTGCGCCGCTACGTGTACGGGCGCACTTTGATGGCGGACGGTGTTGCTGGCTTGCCGGCGGTGTTTGGCCTGCTTTTCGCATCGTAATTGGGCGGGCGTGTGGACTGCTGCGTGCCGGCGGTAACTGGTGGTTTTTGCATCCGCCAGCACGGCGGTTGTGCTTCCGCCCGCCATCGTAATGGGCCCCTTATTTGTTGTTCATTGATATGAATTTTTTAATGTACAATTAGTTATGGAAATTGTGTAAATATTTTTAGGTGTGTGTCATGGTGTTTAATGGGGTAGATGGTGGAAAGTAACTTAGTTTACATTAATTAATAATTACTTGATCATTAATAATTATTTAATAATTGTTAAATATTTTTGGTAATTGTTTATTTATTTTTTTGTTTGGGGATTTATGTTGTATAGCTGTAATGTTTGGTTACTACAATAATTTTGACTTTTTTAAATATGTTTTTTAATTATTAAAATGTTTAAATTGATAATTAATTGTGTTAATTATGGAGGTACACTTTTTATTTAATTTAGATATGTGTTGTAAATTGTTGGTGTTATTGGGTAGGAAAAAATATTACATTTATGTAATAATTATTTTTTTAGATTACAATTAATTTCTATTATAAAATATTTATTTGTTTCTTAGGGGCACATTACGATACCCGGCGTAAATAATTCCGCCAGGCATGGAAGCGGCAAAAATCCGCCCGCACACACCGCCTGAACACCGACCACGCCATTACGATTACACAAACCGAATACCGCCATCGGCGGAAAAAGCTCACAAAATACCGCCCGCCAACGTCCGAGTCGGAGACAAACCGCCCGCCACGGACGGAAACACGCACGACAACACAAAACCGCCCGCCCTCACGGCCGACACACCGCACGTGAAATTACGATCGCACCGACATGAGCGCGGAAAAACCACAAATATACCGCCCGCCAGCGCAAACAACGCCGATGAGAATCAACACGGCAGAAGCCATGGCGCCAACGTACCTGCACAGAAACCATCCGCACACAAAACCAATAGCACACAACATGGCCAACAAGTCCACACAGCAAGGCACGCACAAATACACAAGCACAGTACACATCCCGAAAACACCCCCCGGACAAACAAAAAATACAAAGGCCAGAACCCCAGACACAACACACCTGAAAACAACAGACCATGAGGACACACCCACATAGGTGAGTACAAAAGCAGCACTCCCACAGACCACAACCCCTTGCTACATTGCAAACCAGAGAGGAGAGGAGAGGACACAGTGACACAGCAAGGACAGCAGCACACCACAGAAACGCACACATCACAACCACCACCACCACCACCACCACCAAACACCGGCACCACAAACCCCCTGCACATTACACAACACACACCGCACCAGCACCACAAACACCATGGCACCACAAAGAATGCCCAAGTTCACGCCCATGGAGCTGACGGTCATGGTCGACGAGATCATCAAGGTGTACCCACAAATCTATGGGAACATGGTCCAGCACACACCACTAGCCACCAGAAACAGAATGTGGAACCGGATCGTAGACCAGGTCAATGCAGTCGGGACCCTGCCCAGGAACAGAGTCGAGATCAACAAACGTTGGAATGACGTAAAGAGCCTGGTCAAGAAGAAGGAGGGCAAAAACAGAGAGCTGGCTGCCGTCACTGGCGGAGGGAATCCCGCGCTCTTTAAGACCTTCAAAGCGTGGGAGGAGAAGGTGCGAGTCGTAATCCATCCGGAGATCCTCGCCGGATTAGCAGGGGGAGTGGAGGCTGGTAAGTACAAACTAATGTATACCAGCACACCGCTATGTACTCACATGCACTACCACCATGCCACAGCTCCCAGGGACAAACACCCCCATGTCCAGCACACAATACACAACACATCACACACACATGCAACAGACACCACCACACACAGCCCAAACCGAACAACTGTAAGATGCGTGGGGACATGTGTACACTAAGCCAGCCACGTAACCACCAACAAGTCCCCAAATATGCCAGAAGCGCCACAACGAGCACCCACCACACCCATGTGTCCGCCACAGCTGCACTAACCGACAAGCAACAGGAAAGTGGCAGGAACACAAAGTGCAGTGGGTGGGACGGTGGACAGCCCAAGTACAACACACACCAGGCCCCAGTCCCACAGCACAGCAAGGAGGAGCATCCCCCACACCCCACAGCCACGTGTCAGCCACCGCAGTGCACAACGACAGCCGAAAGGCAGACATCATGGTCCACAGCAATCGGTGTCAGTGGGTGTCCAGCCACCCCCACGACCCACAACACACCCCCACCCCCACAGACCTGCAACATGGAGCACCCCCCGCTTATAGCAATGTGGCATCCAGTACAGTGCACGCACGAACAACTTGCAGGTGGGAAACTGGACAGGGCTGGATAACTGGAGGCATGAGGACCATAACACGACCAACACATGGGACATGTCACGTAGCAGACGAACACGCAGCACCGCCCACCGTCACGAACAAGTGAACAATGTGCACACGGACATGAACAACAGACTCACACCCCACATGACCCATCACAGACATAGCAACACCCAAGGAGCCACGTCTGCATGCACAAGCCACACTGAACATAGTCCCACACGGCAGCCACTGTGCAACTCATCACACACAACCGAAACACCATTGAAGTCCTGTCCATGTAGCCCCTACTGCCTGTCAACCACACACCCCACAACTACGCCTATGTAAGACAAACAACACTAGACGCAACAGAGCGGAACAACATAAATGCACATGAACACCACTGAACCCATCAAACACACAGACACACCATGCACAAACAACATACCATCCATCCCATCCGTCAGCCCCAGTCTCATGAAAGGCATGTCATCCGCACAGCTGCCACACATACAGCAGTCACGCTAAGATACATGCCCATGACCAACCATGTGCCAGAAGTCAATGAAGTGCACGACACACTGTGAGCAACAACACACAACATGGGCCACACCCCCCCGAGCACTGCAGTGATGCACATGGCACAGGGCAGCACGCACACCAAGGAGATGGGACAACTGCAATACGTTGGCTGGCACACAACCATCACACACTCATAACGATGCGTCCAATGCCATGTCCAGTAATCACAACAGACAGCAAATATGCAGGCCATGTCAAGCATGCACACACCTCAAACCATGCACTGTCATGCTGCCACAACACATGTCACGTTCGGCACCCATGGCTCACAGCATGTACCCCAAAAGCATATTCCCTCCCAAATGCGAATCTGGGGCATGGCCCCCATGTTGCCATATGCGTTCCTAAGCGTTCCATTTGAACCCCAAAAGCATATCCCCTCCCAAATGCGAATCTGGGGCATAGCCCCCATGTTGCCATATGCGTTCCTAAGCGTTCCATTTGAACCCCAAAAGCATATCCCCTCCCAAATGCGAATCTGGGGCATAGCCCCCATGTTGCCATATGCGTTCCTAAGCGTTCCATATGAACCCCAAAAGCAAAGTACAAACCAGACCCAGGATGGGCCAGGAGCCCGCATACACCAGAGTCACAATAAGTAGGGGCACAGCAACACACCCATCGGCATGGCCAATCCGTCCCATGCCACATGTGCACAGCACACAGTCCCATTGCCAAGCACACACAACTACAGATGCTACAGCCACACACACGCCTCCGGGAAACCCATGTACGAGATTGCACGAACTGTCAATGTCAGACGACAAATACATACTTCGCCAGGTGCAACACAAAAACAAATCTCATTCTCTCCACAGGTGACGAACTGCTGGATGCTGGGGATGGAGCCAGCAGCCAGCACAGCCAGCCTACAAGCCCCCAACGAGGACACACGGATCTGGAGGATCTGTCCTCCTCTTCGGACACGGACAACCAAGCAGGCCCATCTGGTGTGGCAGGGCCCAGCCGCTCCCCAGGACCCCTCCTACCCACCAACCCATCATCCAGGGCTGCTGAACATTCACAGCCCCCTGCTGCCACTGTCGTTGCGGCCACACCCACGGTCATTGTGGCCACTACCACTGCCGCAACCGCCACCATCGCCGCACCGACCACCACCGCCGCCACCACCGCCACGTCTTCGCTGGCACCAGCCCCAGCGCAGGTGGTGGCCCGGACGACTGGATCCACCCTGGGAGCCACAGCGAGGACCATGGTGAGCAATGTGGCTAGTGGGCAGGCCGGTGGCAGCAGGACTGGTAGGAGGAGCAGGGTCAGGGAAACGCCAGCCTCCCCTGGGAGCCATGCCCTGCCTCACATGGCCAGAGTCCTTGGGGCCTATGAAGAGGCCCAAGGACAATGGGTCCGGTCTGCTTCAGACACGCGTGAGGTGCTGGGGGTGCTGAGGTCCATGGACGCCCGTATGGGCCAAATCGTGGACCTCATGGGACAGCTGGTGGTGGCGGTGAGGTCACAGCCAGGGACAGCAGCTCTCCCTCCGCCACCACCTGCCGGGGCGCAGGGTGGAGCAGCAGTGTCCAGTTCCCCTGCGTCCACAGCCAGTGATCACACCTCAACCACCAGCATGTCGCAAGCAGGCACCCCCCTCGCAAACGTGGAAGGGGCCGTCCGAAGAGGAAACAGATCTTCCGGGAGGACTTCGCACGCTCCAGCCGCAAGTGAGGCAGCCAGCCAGCCTTCCGCCAGCCTTCCTTGACCAGCCACTGCATTGACTTGGACTACGATCCCACTCCACACAGCCATCTGGATGGCATGTGTGTGTTGGACTATGGACATAGAACCAGTGGGTACACCCTGAGCATCACGCAGCCATGACCGACAGCTCATTGTCACTGCACGCACCACTTTTGTCATCACCTTACACACAATCACATGTCACAGTTTGAAATAAATGCACCTTTTTCACTAACTGCTGTTTGTGCCCTGTGTTTTAATTGTACGGAATTCAACGGCCACCTTGGGCGGAAAGGCACCTGATGCGTGGCATGGCAATGGAACCGGAGGGCCTGTAGGGACCTAGGGGTGGGAGACAGAACAGTAGCACATTCAATGAGTGTGTCACACACCCATCACACAGTACATGTCAACAACTACAAGCAATGTACACACATCGCACAGAGCAATAGGGCACAATGCCACAGCCACCAACAGTGGCATACTACCCTGGCCATGGAGCGTTGACACACAGCACGCAGTGAACAAACGGCCACCCTGACACAGCACACACACACCTGCACAGATACAGCCACATCAGCCGTCGTACATGGACACTCACCGTCAAGTGAAGTAGCGGGCGATGAGCTGCTGCCGCACATTACCAGCTTCCTCCTCTCCGCTGTCCTCCTCACTCGAGCTGTCCTGGTCAGCGGGCTGGGGCCCTGGTTGATCTCCGTCATCCACGATGAGGGGGATCTGCTTCCGAATGGCCAGATTGTGCAGCATGCAGCACGCCACCACTATCTGGCACACCTTCTGTGGGGAGTACGCCAACGCACCCCCGGTGCGGTCCAGGCACCTGAACCTGGACTTGAGGAGGCCAAAGGTACGCTCGACCACACGTCTGGTCCTCCCATGTGCCTCATTGTAGCGATCGTCTGCTGGGGTGCGAGGATTCCTCAATGGACTGAGCAGCCATGCCCCATTCGGATACGCAGAGTCACCTGGGTGTGAGGGACACAGAGAACCGTTGCAATTCCAACTGGACAGGGGACAGCATCGCACAACCAGCACGCTACACCACTCCACATACTCACCGACAATACAGGCACGATCCTGTTGCATATTGGACATCAGTCGTGGCAAGATGCTGTTGCGCATTATGTGTGCATCATGGGCCGAGCCTGGGAACTTTGCACACACGTGGGTGATCACCATGTCCGCAAGGCACACCACTTGCACATTCAGGGAGTGCGTGTGCTTCCTGTTGCGGTACAGGTGCTCAGTGGCCTGTGGTGGAACAAGGCCGACATGTGTGCAGTCAATGGCTCCAACGACGTGTGGGATTCTGCCAAGGGCATAGAATGCACCCTTCACTGCCGCCAATTCACGAGCCCTGGGGAAGCGGATGTACCTGTTCCGGTACAGCATCATGGCTGCCAGTACATCCCTCAGCACCTTGCTGAACATGGGCTGGGACATCCCTCCTCCAATGCCCACTGTGTGCTGGAATGACCCAGTGGCGAAGAAATGCATGGCGGCCATCACCTTAGCCGTGGGGGTGACAGCAGTCGGATACACCCTGCGGGGACGGAGATGGGGTTCTAACATGGCACACAGTCGATGCAGGGTTGGCCTGTCCAGCCGAAACTTCCTAATAACCTCTGTATCGTCCATGTCCACCAGCAATTGGTATGGGCGGTCAATGTTCGGTCTCCGCCTAGGGACAATGGCAGAGGACACATGTCAATGCAACACGACACATAGCAATTTCGCATACACATCACTGACATGACTGAGCAAGCACATGAGCCACAGCCCAGCTGTCAAGCTGGGACGGCACGGCCACAATACACTTGCACAGGTCTCCCAACAATGGCAATGGCTAGTGATACAAACCACTGCCATGTGCATGCACATGGGGATCCAGGCCCCAATGACTTGCGGGGCGTGCTGATGGGGACTGACTGCATATCCGTCAAGCGGCAACGCCACGGCAACATGAATGTCTGCTGAGCATGGAACTGCTTCCGCGGCTGGATGAGTATGGCACACGACGACGACGATGTGGGCAGAGGCTGAGCGGCCAAAACAAGTGGGACCTGTGGCACGAGGGGATATGAGACAGTAGTAGGTGTCAGCACTGCACCCTATGTACAGCACTGTACGGATCACACCTCCCGAAACATTGACAGGTGTCCACATTGACAGCCCCATGCCAAGACGGCTGTGTGCTTGCAGTCACACGTCACAGGTGAGAGGTTACATTGCACGTGCCAGGTGGCAGTCGTACATAGTGGGAGCTGGCATGTGTGTGCATGTGTCTCCTGTTCAGGATCCACCAGATGGGCGCTGACTCTGTACTGACCATTGGACACAGCATGTTCCGTGGAAGGCCTGTGTGTGTGGGATGGTGGCACTGGATGTGCCGCCGTTGGGTGGGGGGCCATGCACAGGGCGGGTACGTCGATGATTGCGCATTGTTGGTCACGGTGGGTGCACCCACTAAGATGTGTTGCCCTGTGTTCAATTCCTATGTCCGCATGATGATGGACTGTAGATGTGGGCAGACTACACATTGGTCGATGTGCTGTCTATATGCATGTGCCTTCACACCAGGCACAGCTGCCCCTGCACATGTGACCCCTGCTGGACTCGCTGCTGGGTCTGTGGAGCTGATGCACCTTCTGCGCGTGGGGCGGGCAGCTCTCCTCACCTCCCTCATTGCGCATGTCATGACTTTGCCGCAGGTGACATGGATCATGGAGGGCCCACATGTACGCGTGGGTAGGCTACACATGATTGTACACTGGTCGCCACCCCCAGTCAGTGTTTCGAATGGGAAGGTTGTCGTGCTGGTGGTATGTTCGATGTGGCGGATGGGCGGGCCTAGGTGCGGGCTTACATTCCGGACATGGGGGGTAGTTGTATTGGCGACTAGTTGCAGTACACACGGGACACGTCTCTTCCTTTCCACATCTGGGTCATCCCTTGTACTAACTGACAGTGATACAGTCATCTTCGCCCCAGCCCTCATGTCCTCCCCTCGCTCCCCCAATATGCATGCTCACCTGCGAGGCTAGCGCTTGCACAGGCAGCCCCAAGCTCGCACCAGAGAGGGCAAGGAGTGTATGTGTGGGTCCAGTTGCACGAGTGGGCTGTCTCAGGGTATGATGTGTCGTGGGACGCCGTCCACCTGCGTGGTGCCCCAAATGGTGACCCGGCCTGCATGGACTATGCATCACAGTCTTCGCCTTCCGGATCCGCCACCTGCGACACCCAGTGGCTGTGGCTGCCCTTGCGGCCAGGCCGCGTCCGTCTGTGGCTGATGGCCCACACATTCACTCTTTGGCCTCTCTGGGGAGGGCTCGGGGGTGGTGGCGCACGCGCTTGCACTTAGTCGCAATGGCATGTGGCGTGGTTGGTATGATGGGCAATGGATGGGATGGTGCGAGCCACCTCCCGTGACGTCAGTGCTGCTCGTGCTGTGGTGCGTCCCCCTACACTTCCATGTGACTTGTGCCATGCTAGACGTTGAGGTTCTATTGCCTGCGTGATATGACCAGGAGGAGCGCGAGGAGACCTCTCACACACCATGCTCCACTGCCATCCCGTGCCCTGTATCGCCTGTGCGGATTGACTATGTTGGGGTTACACCTGGTCGACTGGGGCTGTGTGTGCCTTGTCAGGGGCATGGCGGGCGCACAACAGGATCCAGCTTGTCCACAGAGGGTGGGCTGAGGTGCGCCTGGTACCGCTTTGTACGTGTGCCCGGCTGCTGTGCACACACGTGTTCACTCCCCCAACAGGTGTCCTCTCACAATGCCCAGGGAAGCGGTGGTGTACTGTTCATGACCCCTCCCAACACGGCGTGCTCCAACTTGGCATGTGCGCATCTACCCGTCGCACCCACCCACCTGAGCACTGCGTCCATACGACTTCACACGACACATGTGTGTCTTCCACAGTAGTGCTACTCATTTGCGTTGACATCCAATACCAGTGGACTACATGGTCATGTCACGACTGCCGTGTACTTCACATACTCTCATCCTCTCTCATTCGTACTTGTGAAATGAGTCAGCGGAGACAGTTTTGGTTTCAAACATTATATTGAGTCTTCTGTCCTCTGTGATGCAGTATAGTGGACACTACTGGCAGCGGGATACATGTTGAGGATATACTGAGCATGATTGCAAATGGGATAGGGTGTGGGGTTACATGTGATTGGCTGTTGCATGTGGGATGTGGGCTTCAGAGTGACATCTGCTTGGCCAAGGCTGTGCTAATGTACATTTACGTATAGCTGCGGAGCTGCGGACTTTGACACAGACGGAATACATGTAGCCTACCAGACCGCTTGGCATCATGGGCACAGTCCATCTCAGTTCCATGTGACAGGTTTGCTGCAGTTGTTCCTCATGCACGCGTGCATGTGAGATGACATCAGGGCATGTGCTTGCGTGCATGCAGCGGCGTGCCACTTGTTGTTGCACTGTGGTGGTTACTGGACATGTCACAGTCACTGGGGTCGTGTTGTTGTTGTATGCACTTGTCGTCCATGCAAAGGTCCTGGTATGGGATTCCCGGGGCGGGGGTGGGAGGGGTGCAGCACCCACAGACTCCAGGCGACCTATTCATGTCCACTGAGCGGTGTGTGTGTCCATGGGCGCTGGATCCATGTCGTGTCCTGGTTGTTCGTGCAGTTCCGTCCATGTGGGTGCGATACACAGAGCCCATGCCACTGCCTCCCACGATGCATGCGGTGTTCCTGGATGTGATGGGGAACAGTGTGCATGTCCCGGTCATATCCGATGTCATGGCGATGTCGTTGATGGTGTGGTTACAGTTGCCGGTCGTTTGGTATGGCTGTTGTGGTGGTGACTGGCCAGTCCGTGCGGAAGCTAAGCATGGGTGCGGGGTTGGACATCATAGGTCACTCAGGGAACCTGCGTTGTGGTCCGACGTATTTACAGGTTGTCAGGTATGCGATGCCGTCCAGCAGGGCTTCCATGTCATTGGTGGTGTACATGTTTGCCAGCCAATGAAGCGGATGGTGGCTGTCAAGGTGTTGTTCGTAGGTTGTCCCTTGGAGGACCATGATGGGGCATGCTGGGTGACATTCGATGTAGCTGTTATCGATGATCCGTCGTGTGGAGGCACAGTGGTCCCATTTCAGTGCGGGTGCGATGTTGGCCACATACGCCATGCCCCCATAGGCAGAGCAGGCCCTGTCGTGTGCGTCCAGAGGGAGGAGTAGTGGTAGCAGGTCCGCCTTCAGACATGCCGGGTTGGAGAGGCATATCTCGACGGGATGCTGGTAGGGAGACCTCCGACAGTAGAAGACGGGCATGACGCAGCTGAACAATGTGATGCGGTAAGTCAGTCGGTAACTTACGTTCAGCAGGGACAGGAGATCGCATCCCAATGTATGGCACAGGTTGGTTTTGTACAGCTTGAGCTGTTCGGCGTAGTTGGGTAGGTGTGTTGCGGTTGCCATTTCGCAGCGGTTCGTTGAGGTGGCGTGCTCCGGCTGTGTGTGCAGTCTGCAATGTGCACACTCCGGGGTTGCTGTGAGCTCTGTGTAGTCGTAGGGAGACAGGACTTGTGTTCTGTTGGCTTGTTTGGAGGACACGGGCCCTCTTCCCACATGCTTCTCAGACAGTTCAAGGTCAGTGCTGTGTGACTCATTCCAATTAACTTGCATGTGGCCGACATGGGGGAGTGTTTTCTTCTTTCTTCCCCATCCGTTGTGTGCTTCTGTGATATGCGCTATCTGCCCTGTGGTCGGTCTCCTCGGCATGCCTGTGTTGGTCTATTCTTGGACAATGGCTGTATTCACCGGCTTCTGTCGTAGGGCTGTGGTTTCGGAGTTGGAATGGAAGGTCATTCAGTGCTGTCTGCTCTCCCTTGTGTGGGCGGCAGGCTGCCTTTCCGCTCTGCGTTGGGCCTTGTGTGTGAATGTTATTCTTGGGCCACCTGTTGTCGGTCCCCGGGCTCTTTGGTGTTCCGTTTTATATGTCTTGTTCATATGTGCAGGGTGGTATGGGTGTTTCTGTGTGGTACTGGCGTTCCTCTTCCCGAAGGGGCCCTGCTTCTCCTAGTTGGTGTTGCCGCCGCTGTGTGCTACGCCATGTTTGTTACACTGGGGTGTGTCCTGCTGTTGCGTGTCTTCACTGATATGTGTGCGTCGGTTGTGTGGCGTTGGGTGTTGTCCGTGAATTGGGCGTTGAGGACATGTCTGTGGCCGGCCTGTCACGTGTCATGTGCGTTCGGGGTGGGGCTGATGTGTGTGCTGCTTGGTTGTGTCCCTGTGTCTGTGTGCGACGCATGCATGGCGCTGCGGTTGGCCTCTGCGTTGTGCGCATGTGTGGCGGCCTAATCGGCGCTTTGGGCCGTGACGGGGTGGTTGGTTCCTAGTCCCAGGTGGTGTGTACACATGTGTTCTGCGATGTTACGATTTGGCCTGTGTGTCATATGTGGATGCGATGGTGGATGTGTAGTGTACACGCGCTGGTGGGGGGTTGTCCGCTTTTTCCGCCCTTGCACTGTGTGCGCTGTTTGCGTGCACTTGTTGTGTGTGTGCCTACCTGCGTCTCCGCGGTACGTTGCGTCCTTGGTGGTGCATCAGCAGGAGCATGGGGAGTGCCTGCAGTGCTGGATTCATGCTCGGGGAGCCGCTTCTTCGTTGTCCGTGCTCGGCGTCCGTGTTACCGCTTCGGTTTGTCGTACGGTATCTCTTGGCCGTGGGAGCCGTTTGTTTGCGGCATCGTAATTTATGCGCCGGGCGGGACGTGTTTCGTCGGACGGTGTGTGTCAGTTGGGCTGCGCCGCTACATGTACGGGCGCACTTTGATGGCGGACGGTGTTGCTGGCTTGCCGGCGGTGTTTGGCCTACTTTTCGCATCGTAATTGGGCGGGCGTGTGGACTGCTGCGTGCCGGCGGTAACTGGTGGTTTTTGCATCCGCCAGCACGGCGGTTGTGCTTCCGCCCGCCATCGTAATGGGCCCCTTAATTTCTTGTTATAATTAAAAAAATAATCTTTTTATGTAAATTTTATATTTTTTCTATATTATATGTTTCTATGTTTTGTAAAGATTTATAATAGATATGTTTTGTTTTTGGGTGTTTTATTATATGTTGTATAGTAGTTGATATTTTGTTTGTTTTTAAATTGGAATTTTCCTAAGTGTGAATATTAATTTTTACCCCTTTGCTATCCAACACTTTCCCTACTGCTGCATTTGCAGGAGTGGGAATTGTAATTTATACGCCTATACTATCCAACACTTTCCCTACTGTTGCACTCGCTGGAGTGGAAATAGTAATTTTTACTCCTGCGCTATCCAACACTTTCCCTACTGTTGCACTCGCTGGAGTGTTAATAGTAATTTTTATCCCTACGCTATCCAACTCTTTCTCTACTGTTGCACTCTTTGGAGTGGGAATAGTAATTTTATCCCCTCCACTATCCAACACTTTCCCTACTGTTGCACTCATTGGAGTGAGAATAGTAAATTATTCCCCTCCGCTATCCAACACTTTCCCTACTGTTGCATTTGCTGGAGTGGGAATAGTGAATTATTAACCTCTGCCATCCAACACTTTCCCTACTGTTGCACTCGTTGGAGTGGGAATAGTAACTTTTACCCCTACGCTATCCAACACTTTCCCTACTGTTGCACTCGCTGGAGTGGGAATAGTTAATTATTCCCCTCCGCTATCCAACACTTTCCCTACTGTTGCACTTGCTGGAGTGGGAATAGTAATTTTTACCCCTACGCTACCCAACACTTTCCCTACTGTTGCACTCTTTGGAGTGGGAATAGTAATTTTATCCCCGCCGCTATCCAACACTTTCCCTACTGTTGCACTCATTGGAGTGGGAATAGTAAATTATTCCCCTCCGCTATCCAACACTTTCCCTACTGTTGCACTTGCTGGAGTGGGAATAGTAAATTATTCCCCTCCGCTATCCAACACTTTCCCTACTGTTGCACTCGGTGGAGTGGGAATAGTAATTTTTACCCCTACGCTATCCAACACTTTCCCTACTGTTGCACTCGCTGGAGTGGGAGTAGTAAATTATTCCCCTCCGTTATCCAACACTTTCCCTACTGTTGCACTTGCTAGAGTGGGAATAGTTATTTTTACCCCTACGCTATCCAACACTTTCCCTACTGTTGCACTCTTTGGAGTGGGAATAGTAATTTTATCCCCTCCGCTATCCAACACTTTCCCTACTGTTGCATTCATTGGAGTGGGAATAGTAAATTATTCCCCTCTGCTATCCAACACTTTCCCTACTGTTACACTCTCTGGTGTGGGAATAGTAAATTATTCCCCTCCGCTATCCAACACTTTCCCTACTGTTGCACTCGCTGGACTGGGAATAGTAATTTTTACCCCTACGCTATCCAACACTTTACCTACTGTTGCACTTTCTGGAGTGCGAATAGTAAATTATTCCCCTACGCTATCCAACACTTTCGCTACTGTTGCACTTGCTGGAGTGGGAATAGTAATTTTTATCCCTACGCTATCCAACACTTTCCCTACTGTTGCACTCGCTGGAGTGGGAATAGTAAATTATTCCCCTCCGCTATCCAACACTTTCTCTACTGTTGCAGTTATTGGAGTGGGAATGGTAAATTATTCCCCTTCGCTATCCAACAGTTTCCCTACTCTTGCACTCGCTGGAGTGGGAATAGTAATTTTTTCTCCTCCGCTATCCAACACTTTCCCTACTGTTGCAGTCAATGTAGTGTAAAGTGTAGGTTTAAAAAATATTACATATTTTAATATTTTAATTTATAATATAATTTCAATTTTTTTTATTTTTATGTTACAGGTGTATGTATATATTTATATTTATTTATAAATGTTAATATATTTCTAACATTTTATAATTAATTAAAATTATTTATTAATTATTTTTGAGTAAATATATATATATATATACATTATAAATATGTATGTTTAATTTAATTTTACTTTACATTTATTACATATAACTGTTAAAATATACAAATAAATCTAAATACTTTTTTTACGTTAAATGTATTATATAATTTATTATTATTATTATTTATCAGTGACAACTCCTTCCACCACTCCAGCTCAGACAGGCCCATCAGCCTGGTGATGGGCCATCAGGATATGCAGGGTACACAGCTCCCTTTGTGTGACTGTCTAGAGTGAATGCACAAACAACCCAGTTGTCAGTCAGACATTGATTCCAAAGGCTGGCAGAGGCACACAATGGTAAAGCAAGAAAATGCCTTATGTGGCCTTTTCAAACACAGAATTTAAAAACCACCTAAAAGATGTGTTTTGAAATCCTGAGCTCAGAGAGCCCAAGCTCCAAATCTCTAGCTCTTCCCATCTGAAAGTTACACTTGTAAAATGTTACAAGCCAGCTCCAATGATAACCAATGGGATATCTAGTCCTTGCAATAGTGAAAAACGAAATTGGCAGTATTTCACTATTAGGACATGTAAAACACACCCGTACATGTCCTACCTTTCGCATACACTGCACCCTGCCCATGGGGGTACCTTGGGCCTACCTTAGGGGTGCCTTACATGTAGTGAAATGGAAAGGTTGGGCCTGGCAAGTGGTTGCACTTTCCAGGTCGACATGGCAGTTTAAAACTGCACTCACATGCACTGCAATGGCATGTCAGAGATATGTTTACAGGGCTACTCATGTGGGTGTCACAACCAGTGCTTCAGGCCCACTAGTGGTATCTATTTTACATGCCCTGCAGTGGTAAAGGGTGCAGAGTACACAAACCAGCAAAAACAAACTCCAGCATACAGTAAAAAATACAGGAGGTAGAGGCAAAAAGACAAGGGTAACCACACCAAGGATTCCAGGTCTAACAGAGCACATGCCCAAAGCTCAGGATTAAGTAGAACAATCTGAGCATATTACTGCCATTAAGCAGTGTTTCTTCAAGCCTTGCATCAATAACAGAAGCATTTCAGAGCTCCACAATGAATGAACACTCTCATAGATGTTTATTTCTGTGCCAGGTAGTAGTGAGTTTCTGTGTGAATATCATTATGTCCAAGGCATGTATTTTTTATAAAAGCATCTAAAGTTAATATGTATCCACAGTTGAGTGATGAATACAGAGGTGATATGGCCAATGCAATCTGTACCTTAGACAAGATGGCCATCAGTGTGAAAGGCAGGTTTGAAGGGCAAGATATACTTTGGGTAGTAAGGATAGAATGTCCAAAATCACATCATGACTACGTTAAGGCCGCTATCATTAAACCTCTGTTCCTGGTGCCTCCAATCCAATCCAATCAATGCAATCCAATCAGGGGTTTGTATAGCTTGGCTACTCACCTGTGAGGGTCTCATGGCACTGGGGGGAGGGGGTTTGGTCCTGATCTGTCTGGGCTTGGAGGTCCAGCCGAAGGGCCAGGTCTTGAGATCCTTCCTGAATTGGGTGAGCAACGGGCATTGCCTGAGGTGAAGGGGCAGGGTGTTCCAGGTCTTGCCATTGAGGTAGGAGAAGGATCTTCCTTAGACATGACCATTCTTTAGTCACACGGTCGATGTGTGCATGGAGGTTGATCCTCTTTTAAAAAATAATGCAACTAGATGTGGCACAATCATTGATTATTGACTTGAATTCCAAAGTGTAAGTGAATATAGGCAAGATTTCACAGTGAAATTTGATGGGGAGAAAGAAAGGACCAGCGTAAACATACATTTTTGGTGTTTCAATTTCATGTGATGTGTTGTATTGACTGGGCTACCTACTGAACTCGGGTAGACAGATCAGCTGAAAACTAACTGAGGGCCATGTATGTGTTTAGCATTTCTGTAGCCTAAACTCAGCCTTACAGCAGTGGGTGGTGTGCTGTACATAGTCAAGGACAAGCATAAAGTCAACAAATGATAGAAGTGGCTATTTTGAGGATTAATAATGCATTGTGAGGTAGAGTTCTTTAAAGAGATACGTTTCAACTCTTTCCTAAATTGGAGTAGCTTTGTGGCATGCTGATGGGTACAGGGATATTTGACAGTATCAACAGCATTAAAGACAGAATTAAAAGCTGTAAAAACTTTGAAGAAGATAAGCAAGAATTAATCATGTGAATGCTGAGCTCACAATTCCGGGAGCAAGAAATCTGATCTGAAGGCTGATTTGGATAAATCAGTCATTTATTGCTTGAGTTGTGCAACAATGCAGCGGTCTGTCACTTTTCCAGGATAGAAAGATCTGAAATATGTAAAAAAAAGTTACTGACTTGGCAGCAACACCAGAAGGTTGGGGAATAAAAAAACAGCAGAACCATACGCATGTTGAATAAGAAATGGGCACATAAAGAGACTGGTTGCACTGAGACAAGTAGCATTGCATGTATGCATTTGCATGTGTTACCACACTAAAGCCTGGCATTCCTATGTTTGGATGCAGAGGGACATTACAATCAGGCCTAGGAGCGTTGCCAGTACTTGTTTAACCTTCCTCTAAAGTGCCACATTCCTCGAGGAGGCCATTATATATGCACTGTGGTACATTTTTCTATCATGTAAAACATTTATTTGAAGATTATGCTTGCACCCTCACTATTCAAGTAATAATTAATCAACATTCTGTGGCATCTTAAGCTGCATCTGAAGCCTGTGTACTTCTGATGTCATGCTGCCTTGGTTACGAGATTTCTAAGCTGAGTCCTGGTCTCCCAGGTGATAGGATTGTGTTTGTTGAAAGGAGCTGAAGCTGTTGGATGAACTGGATGCTGGGGCCTGGATGGGTTCTTCTACCTTGAAATAAACCTGAAGTTATTTCACTGAACCTGCCTCTGCGTGATCCTTTCAGCTGCAATTTGGGCTCTTACACTGGCGTAGTCGGCAGCTGAAAGGCAAGATGAAGAACTCAACACCCCTCAACTGCTTTCTTTACTTTCCCTGTTTATAGGTAGTGATCAGACACTCCTACCTCAGGCACTGTGTTTATTTCAACTTGTTTACCGGGATTATTCTTTTATACAAAGGTTGTTGGTCTCTGCCACTCATACACCCTTCTATGACTTTCAACTGTTTAAATTTACACCCCAGGGACTGGGAGCTTTCGCCGCGCTTTTCATCACTTCTGTGTTAATGAGGAATAGTTTATCGACGCGGGCTCGTCCATTCGCATATGTTTCCTCTTTCTTATGTGATGGAAACTTTGCTTGTTTAGTTGGGGTCTGCTTGGACTAATTCACGCTACAAGTTGTTCCGGTTCTGGCTTCCCAGCTGTGAATTTTTCCATTTGCTTTTAACTATATGCTTATGCTTTGAACCGTTTTGGTCTATTTTTGTGTTGTTGTGGGCCAGCGGGATTCTTCTATGGACGAACTGTGCTCTTGCTTTTAAAAGAAAACAATCTTGTAACTGACGTCTCCTACCTTGCCTTCCATCGCGAGCTCAGCCGTGGTTTGGAGCTTTACCATCACGTTCGGCTCATCAACCTTCTCTGAGCATCTCCTTCGTTCGGCTTCCTTTCCACACATTCTTGGCTTTGTGCGCTGCGCTTCACTCAAGACCTTTGACCTGTGGTGGCACGTAGGTCACGCAACGTGCCGCCATCTTGCTTTTTCTCTGATGCATTTTTGTTTTGCCTTGCGTGCCACTTCTGTGACTCACACACATTTCATAAGTGCCTCTGGTTTACTTTGCGTGCCACTTCTGTGACACGCACACAAGTAATTGCTTCTTTGCTCGTTTCTACGTGGTGTGCCACATCTGTGATACACACACATGCTGTTCATTTATTTAATATAAAGGTGTGTGCCTCTTCTGTGACACACACACAGTTCAAGGAAGCACTGCTTGAGGCACATTATATTATTTGTGCTACATCTGACGTTGAATCCACATCAGTGTGCCACATCTGCTGTGACACACTCACATTAATTTGAAAAATTATTGCAATCTACAACTATCTACTATTGTTATACACTCATATCCAATAACATTTGGTCTTCTTTTATGTGTTCATCCATGTTAATGTTAATGTGTCACATTGAAACTGGTGTTTTGCTTGACAATTGTATATTTTAGGATAGATTCTTACATTGCTTTCTTACTTACTGTCCACTTCTTTTTATATTTAACCATGCAAAATGTAACAGCGCCTCCTTTCTTTTTGATGTGTCCTGGTGAGCCACCCATAAAGTGGCAAAAATGGAAAAAAGTATTTGAGCGCTATGCAAAGGTATGTGGAGTTAACCTGAGTGCTGAGCGTAGATCTTCCCTTTTGCTTCATTGTTTAGGGTCGGAAGGACAAGACGTTTTCGATCACCTTCCAGAACTAACTGATGTGGAGAGTACAGATTTAAATGAGTTTGAGATCTGCATAAAAAAACTTGATAAACACTATCTTCCTAGAGTCAGCACCATACTAGAAAGGTATCAATTCGCTAAAAGGATGCAAAATGATGACTAGAGTGTTGAAAGCTACATCACTCAACTTAGGAAACTTGCTTCATCTTGCAAATTCTCTGCTTGATGAAAGGATCAGAGACCAGTTTATGTTTGGGTGCAATATTGCGAAGATTCGTGAAGAACTTTGGTTGAGGGATGAACCATCTCTTGACGAAGTAATTCAGGTAGCGAAGAGGGTGGAGCACTCTCTCAAGTGTGTCGACACTTTAAAAAAAGATAAGCAAGCTTCTGTTCAAGTTGTTCATGAAGAATCTAAAAGTACTTCTAATTCGAGCAATATTTCCAAGACCAAAAGTAAATCTTTTGTAGGCAAATGCTACAGGTGTGACAAAGTAGGCCACTTAGCTAACGACAAGAAATGTCCAGCATTGAATGTCACATGTTCCAAATGTAAGAAGAAGGGTCATCTCTCCACTGTCTGTAAATCTAAGAGGCCCTCTTCTAACATCAAATGTGTGGAGGCTGAGAGCCCGGAGGAAGACTTTGTCTGTGGTCAGATTGTTGTACAAGTACAGTCTGGAAAGGAATCTAGGGTTTGCCCAATAGATGACATCTTGGTTGAAGGTGAATCCACTAAGGGTCTGTTCGACTCAGGTGCTAAAATCACCATAGTTTCTAGAGTCTTTTATCAAAACAAGTTGGCTAACAAGACAGTTCTGCTGAAACCGGACATTTGTCCTTTGGCCTATGGTGGTGAGCCCCTTCCACTGCGTGGCTACTTTGTGGGACTCATTGAATATAAAAATCGTTACACTTCTGGCAAAATCCATGTCTCGGAGAAAGGAGACAGCATCATCAGCTGGTTCCACCAAGGGGATCTGGGGGTTATGCTCGACCCGAGTAGCAAATGTCCCATTAAAGTTAAGGATGAGGTAAATGCAGTGGTTGTTGGAGCGGGTCTTGATGTGGCAACTACTGTCAAACAAAGTGTTGGAGCTGATCTTGATGTAGCAACTGCAGTTAAACAAAGTTTTCCGAATGTGTTTAGAGATGAACTTGGGTGCCTTAAGGACTTCAAGCTTGAAATACATCTCCGCCCTGACTCTCAGCCCTCTTGTTGCAAAGTTAGGAGTGTTCCCTTGGCTGTGAGGGATGAAATGAGCAAGGAATTGGACAAGCTCAAGCAAGGAGGAATCATCGAGGAAGTCGAACGGACTGATTGGTTGGCCCCTGTTGTAGCTGCTCGCAAGGCCAATGGGTCTCTCCGTCTTTGTGTGGACTTGAGGCAATTGAACAAGTGCGTTGTAGTGGATCATTATCCTCTCCCAAATATTTCAGAGCTGTTAGTTTTGCTTGGGGGAGCTAAAGTCTTCAGCACCATTGACTTAGCTTCAGCCTATCACCAGAAAGAGCTGGATGAAGCTTCAAGAGACTATACAGCTTTCATAACGCCCTTTGGAACTTTTAGATTTGTAAGGATGCCGTTTGGCCTTGTGTCTGCGGCATCCGTTTTTCAGTGTATAATGGAGAAGGTACTCAAAGGTTGTAAAGGGGTTTGTGTCTACCAAGATGACATTTTGGTATTTGGGAAGGATCACAAAGAGCACAATGACCGCCTTAATGTTGTTTTGGGAAGATTGAGTGATGCTAATCTCACCATCAAATCTGAGAAGTGTCAGTTTGGCACGTCCTCTATTCATTACTTGGGGCACACGATCTCAGGTGAGGGGATAGCCCCAAAGTCCAATTTGATTGACACCATTACTCACATGTCTGCCCCTTCTTGTAGAGAGGAACTCCTTAAATTCTTAGGGATGATTGAGTATTATAACAAATTTATTGAAAACTTTGCCGAGAGTAGTAATCACATGAGGGCTCTCTTGAGGAAAGGTGCGGATTTCATTTGGTCTAAAGAATGTGATCTGGAGTTTGACTTCCTCAAGAGAAGACTCAGTGATGCCCCCAAGCTTAAAAGTTTTGACCCCTCCAGAACGTCCATTGTCACAATGGATGCAAGTCTTAAAGGTTTGGGAGCCGTTCTCCAACAGGAAGGTGAAGGGGGTTTGGAAACTATTATGTTTCTTTCTCGAGGGCTCAAAGACGCAGAGTCTCGTTACTCCGTTATCGAACGAGAAGCATTGGCTGTGTATTGGGCCATTAAGAAGTTGAAGAAGTTTTTGTGGGGAACTAAGTTCTTGGTAAAAGCTGATCACAAGCCTCTGTGTGAAACTTTCTCTAAAAAAGGGATTGACCTCATTTCTGGGAGGATAACAAAATGGGTCATAGCACTCCAAGATTATGACTTTGATATCAAGTACATTCCAGGAGTAGACAACGGTATTGCTGATACTCTTTCTAGATTGGTAGGAGAAAGTGAGGGTGATGGTGATGGTGTTGATGAGGATTATGAGGAAATTGATCTTCGTGTGTGTGTGGTTGGTGAAGGGATCATTGATGAGCAACAATGGCGCCTTGAGCTATCTACTGATCCTGTTCTCTCAGAGGTATTGTCTCTCATTCACAAGGGACGGCATTAAAAAAAACAGGCATCTGAAGAAGCTGCCAGATTTTAGAGTCTTAAGGATGAGTTAGCTGCTTGTGATGGTGTGCTATTACGTGGAATGGGACTCGTTCCACCCCTTAAACTTCGTCAACTTTTGATTGAGTTGGCTCACAAGTCACATTCAGGCATGTCAAAGACTAAGGAGAGGCTGAGATCCTCTTATTGGTGGCCAGGTATGGATCTGCATGTGGAGAGAGTTGTGAGGGACTGCACGGTCTGTGCCTTAACTGATAAGTCTAAGCTCACAAGGGTCCAACCAATGGTGATTAGGGAACTTCCTCGTGGTCCCTGGAAAGAAGTGGCGTTAGACATTTTGGGTCCAGTGCATACTAATGGCCAGCAGATTTTTATTTTGGTGCTTTTGGATTTGTTTTCAAGGTGGCCTGAAGTTTGTTTTACGTCTAGCATTGAGACTGTGTCTGTCATCAAATTTTTAGAATCCCTCATGGCCAAAGAGGGTTACCCTGAAGTTATTCTCACTGACAATGGGGTGCAGTTGGTTTCACGAGAAATGGAGGCTTTTCTTAAAAATCATGGCATAAAAAACAAGAGGTGTTCCCTTTACCACCCAGAAACCAATGGAATGGTAGAACGGTTTAATAGGGTGTTGAAGGAGACCATCTCATGGGCGAAAAGCTCTGGTCTTAACTGGAAAGAGGAGGTTCTCAGAAACGTTGAGAATTATAGGCTTACACCCCACAGCACGACTGGGAAGTCACCTTTTGTCCTCTTTAGGGGTAGGTCTCCTTGTACTTTAGTAGAGCCACCTTGGGTCAGACATCTAGAAGAGGCTGCTTCTAACTCTTTGTCTGAGAAGGTTTCTCCTGACTGGCGTAAGAGAGAGGAAGCCAAGTGCTTTTCTAGGAAAATACATTTTGACTCTAAGAATTCGTCCAAAGAGACTGTGGTCAAGCTAGGTGACTTGGTTGTCATTAGGCAACCTGGTACCAAGGTTAGATTTTCCAAACCCATACAAGTTATAAAGGTTTTCAAAAATGCTGTTAAAACTCAGGATCACAGAATTTGGAATCTAAATAGGGTCTCAGTTTGTAAAGGGGCTGAATGTGGTGAAGGTCCTGGGGTTAGTGAGAATGCTAATAATACTTTTGTTGCATCTCCACGCTTGTCCTCTAGGATTGTTAAGAGGCCAAGTTATCTTAAGGATTTTGTGTCTTGAAGGTTTCTTCTCATTTTTGAGTACTAATTATTCTCTTGTGTCTTTCCTTTATATTTCTTTCTTTCTCATTTTTCTTGTTTCCTTTCTTTTATTTTATTTATTCTCTTTTGTTAACGGGGGAAGGTATGTGGCATCTTAAGCTGCATCTGAAGCCTGTGTACTTCTGATGTCATGCTGCCTTGGTTACGAGAGGTTCTAAGCTGAGTCCTGGTCTCCCAGGTGATAGGATTGTGTTTGTTGAAAGGAGCTGAAGCTGTTGGATGAACTGGATGCTGGGGCCTGGATGGGTTCTTCTACCTTGAAATAAACCTGAAGTTATTTCACTGAACGTGCCTCTGCGTGATCCTTTCAGCTGCAATTTGGGATCTTACACATTCTCATTTAATACTACTAATAAATGTACAGGGATTTGCATACTAGAATCTTGCAAAGGGCCTCACTTACAAAATAATGATGCAGCCTGGTGCCACAAGCCATTATTGCTCCACAGAGCTGTGTCATTTTAAAAGCACAGGGATGCGTCTTCCTGTCATGGGTTTCCTGCATGGCCCATTGAAGTTTTCCCTAAGTTAGACTAATTGTGCATGTTGTATGTGACATTTTCTTTTGCCCATGTTAATATATAAACACACTTACTTTTGTGCCACATTGTACTTTCAGACGGAACCTGCACATGTTTTCGCGTTCTGCTTTTTTCCTGGGATTTAGTCTGAACTCCACAGACAAGGTCAAACAACAATGCCCATTGTTATTCTCTCTGGTCAGGCACTAGCATCTAGACATAACATGAGAATTCAGCTGCTGTTTATGAGCCCACGTCTTGTCATATACCCGAGCACAGGAGTTTTCAGGAGAGGCGGAGTGAGGGTTCTGAGACAAGATTGCTATTTCAGCTGACATGTAGAATGTCCATCTGTGTATGCTAAAGTACGGGGTCCACCACTAATCCCAGGAATGTCTGATATATAATCATCTAGCTTCAGTAGAAGGGAGGGGTTTTAGGGCATTCTGTCTTATAACACGACAGGGCTTTTTAGGATATATGGTTTATTGACCATGCTAGCATTATTTTTTGTATGCATTTGTTTTCTAATTGTGGCACGAATACTTAATTTTAGGACACAATAGTTTGAATAAATATTCTAAATTTCCTTTGCGTCTCTTGTTTATTTTACTGTGGACTAGTACAAGTGAGAGAGTGAAAGGGTGTGTCCCGTTACCGCAATCCCTGAGAGGATCAAAAGTGTTGTGTTCTGGGGTGCCAAATCACTTGATTCTCTGGTAAGGTTAGGAGGGTAAGTGAGGCACTATAGCTAGTTGGGCTCAATCTCAAAGATTCTGAGGTGGTATGATGACTCAGTCCTTACATGCCGATGGTCTATAGTCCCAAGTGTAGTTCTGTTCCTGAGCAGAATCCCTGCAACAGTATTAACAACAATATGATGCATCTGTGTGCTTTCTCCTGCGCTGGCGCACAATTGGTTGCCATGCACCAACGCAGGCACCCTTGTGTCATGTTGCAAGGGGACTGCGTTGCAGGGATGATTATCTTTGTGCAGGAAGCCCTGCTTGAATACAACAAGTATATTAGTCCAGGTGAAAGTCTGGAAGTCAAAGAGTTCCAACACAGAAAGTGATTTTTGGCAAAGAAAAATTCTCCCCAGCGGGCCACCGCAGAAATTAAAATCACTGCAGTGAAATTGAAGATTGGATATTTTAAGCAGGATGGTATCAATGCAGCTGTGAAGCTTTGAAAATTTCTCACTGAAAAGTTTCTAATTCCCTATGCAGTATGGGATTGAGTTGCTTTTCCAGAGGTGCTGAGAGCCTCTAGTGTGACAAAGCTAAAATTCAATCTGATGCCACAGAACTGCCACATACAAAACAAAGGGTTTTCTAGTGGGAACAATTCCTCTGTGGTACTTTGTCTACCATAGAAACACTTAATAAATATTGGACATACATCTTATTTTGTGTATGTGGGTTGAACTTTTCAGCCAAACAATACTTCCCTCAACACATAGTTCATCAATCTCAATGTGTTGTAGAGTGTTTTAATGCTGTCATGTCACATCTGGTGGCATTCTGTGAGTGCTTACCAAGAATATCTCAGACAGTGCTCTTTCTAAACCTGATGGACTACGATAACTAATGTGGCATGGAGCTGACAAGTGCACCTCTTCCATTGCTTATGACAGCAAGCATGCTCACCGTGGAGTATTGGTGCTCCTAAGTTTCTTCATTATGAAAACAAGTTCACTTTCCACATGATGACTAAAGTATGCAAAAAGGATTGACCACACACCTAGTTGAAAAAGGTGCCTTAATAATTACAACACCACCTGCTGTGCCTCAAAACAGGAGGAATGGATGCAGGCAGGAGCCTACTCACAGCTCCCTTACCTAAGTCTACTGCCATACATCACGCACCAAGAGCTTCAGACGGCCTAAAGATGCCCAATGCCACAATGGTAAATCAAGTACATCTGTCTATAAAGGACCTGGCCTGGCAGTTTGGGCTGGACTGTTTCCATGGGGAACAGGGAAAGACTAATTTGCATGTGGCTGGGTCTGAACTGGAATGGCATGGGGCGCAAAAAAATGATGGATTTAGACCCAGATCTCTGTACTGGGGTGAATGTTTGACATTGTGCAGCATTCTGTTCATCAATTGTTCCTTTTGCTTTTATAAAGGACCACTGTTACACTATTAGATACAATACAGTATTCCATACATTATTTCAGGGGTAAAAAGAGTAGCACATGAAAGTAGAACTGTTGCTTACTGTTGACTCTCAATGGTAAACTCTAGTGCTCTCTCAGTACCAGGATCCACAAGACCAGAACCAGAGGAAGTTCTGTCTCCTTCCTCACTGCCAAGACCTGGACCACCCTGCCCCTCCACCTCAGGCAATCAGTGTCGCTGACTGAATTCAAGAAGGACCTCAAGACCTGGCTCTTCGAATGATCCCCCAAAAGAGACCAGCAGCCCCCCCCCCCACCCTAGCGCCTGGAGACCCTCACGGGTGAGTAGCCGCGCTTTACAAGCCCCTGATCTATTGATTTATTGCAAGTAAATATGTGGAGGGGGGATGTGCACAGACATTCATACGTGTCAAGTCCGCTTCTCAGTAGTAAAAGCTATCTATTATTCTGGTCAATTGTTTTGTAACCGGGCATGCTACATGGGGTGCACCGTCACCTCGGAGTGTGTCTCGAGGCAGGTTAGGTAAGTGCACAGATCATGCTCATTTTTGGATTGGTTTGTACCTCCCTTTGACATTGCACTCTTGTGACATGCAGCCATGTTATCTAGATACCTAACAACTGTTTGGTGTTAACTAAATTACACCTACAAACTAACAACAAAACATCTCATGTCTATAGGCATGTATATCAGCTGATAAACAGTTATCCTCCATTCAGCCCTAGACCATGGCTAAACAATTAGGCACTGCATAGCAACTCACTCCACTGCCGTCTTTTTCCTACAGATAGCATCGCGGGAACACAAGCCTAGGTTATGGATCAGTCCCACTAAACTAGACCAGCTCTTCTCCTTGGCAGAGTCCTCAGTCCAGAAGTGTTCTAAAAGTCTGGGGTTTTCGGTCCAATATGTATACTCCTTTTTGCCTTTGAAGTAGGCATACTTCAAAGGAAAGTCTTTGTTGTCCACAAGATCCTGCCTTGCCCTGCCTTGGCTCCAGACACACTAAAGGGGGCAGAGACAGCATTGTGAGAGGCCAGGCACAGCCCTATTCAGGTGTCAGTGACGGTAAACAGGCAGAATATCGAGTAGGAAATGTCTACTTGCACTAATATCCAGTGCAAAATATCGTGATACAGAAATATCGACTGCCAGAATATCGTGGTCAAGAATATCGAGTTTAAGGTAAGAAATATCGTTTTCCAAAATCTAGAAGTCATTAATATCATTTGCAAAAATATAGTTGTTAAAAATATCGTTTTTTTAGTTAGTGTTATGTATTTTAGTATGTATTTTAAATGCATGTGCTATATTTTTTTGTCCAAGTATTGCATTTTTTTTAATGTATGTGTTAAATTTTTAGAAGTTGTTAATTTTATTTTCATTAAATTTTGCGTTTTAGTTCCGTAGCGGGTTATGGGTTTATAGGGGAATAGGGTGGGAAGTAGTTTAATTATAATAAATTGAATATTAATTTTATTTTAATTAAATTTAGCGTTTTAGTTCAGTAGCGGGTTGCGGGTTTATAGGGGAATAGGGTGGGAAGTAATTTAATTATAATAAATTGAATATTAATTTTATTTTAATTACATTTTGCGTTTTAGTTCCATAGCGGGTTGTGGGTTTATAGGGGAATAGGGTGGGAAGTAATTTAATTATAATAAATTGAATATTAGGGGCTCATTACGATGGCGGGCGGAAGCACAACCGCCGTGCTGGCGGATGCAAAAACCACCAGTTACCGCCGGCACGCAGCAGTCCACACGCCCGCCCAATTACGATGCGAAAAGTAGGCCAAACACCGCCGGCAAGCCAGCAACACCGTCCGCCATCAAAGTGCGCCCGTACACGTAGCGGCGCAGCCCAACTGACACACACCGTCCGACGAAACACGTCCCGCCCGGCGCATAAATTACGATGCCGCAAACAAACGGCTCCCACGGCCAAGAGATACCGTACGACAAACCGAAGCGGTAACACGGACGCCGAGCACGGACAACGAAGAAGCGGCTCCCCGAGCATGAATCCAGCACTGCAGGCCCTCCCCATGCTCCTGCTGATGCACCACCAAGGACGCAACGTACCGCAGAGACGCAGGTAGGCACACACACAACAAGTGCACGCAAACAGCGCACACAGTGCAAGGGCGGAAAAAGCAGACAACCCCCCACCAGCGCGTGTACACTACACATCCACCATTGCATCCACATATGACACACAGGCCAAATCGTAACATCGCGCTAACACATGTGTACACACCACCTGGGACTAGGAACCAACAACCCCGTCACGGCCCCAAAGCGGCGATGACGCCGCCACACATGCGCACAACGCAGAGGCCAACTGCAGCGCCATGCATGCGTCGCACACAGACACAGGGACACAACCAAGCAGCACACACATCAGCCCCACCCCGAACGCACATGACACGTGACAGGCCTGCCACAGACATGTCCCCAACGCCCAATTCACGGACAACACCCAACGCCACACAACCGACGCACACATGTCAGTGAAGACACGCAACAGCAGGACACACCCCAGTGTAACAAACATGGCGTAGCACACAGCGGCGGCAACACCAACTAGGAGAAGCAGGGCCCCTTCGGGAAGAGGAACGCCAGTACCACACTGAAACACCCATACCACCCTGCACATATGAACAAGACATATAAAACGGAACACCAAAGAGCCCGGGGACCGACAACAGGTGGCCCAAGAATAACATTCACACACAAGGCCCAACGCAGAGCGGAAAGGCAGCCTGCCGCCCACACAAGGGAGAGCAGACAGCACTGAATGACCTTCCATTCCAACTCCGAAACCACAGCCCTACGACAGAAGCCGGTGAATACAGCCATTGTCCAAGAATAGACCAACACAGGCTTGCCGAGGAGACCGACCACAGGGCAGATAGCGCATATCACAGAAGCACACAACGGACGGGGAAGAAAGAAGAAAACACTCCCCCATGTCGGCCACATGCAAGTTAATTGGAAGGAGTCACACATCACTGACCTTGAACTGTCTGAGAAGCATGTGGGAAGAGGGCCCGTGTCCTCCAAACAAGCCAACAGAACACAAGTCCTGTCTCCCTACGACTACACAGAGCTCACAGCAACCTCGGAGCGTGCACATTGCAGACTGCACACACAGCCGGAGCACGCCACCACAACGCACCGCTGCGAAATGGCAACCGCAACACACCTACCCAACTACGCCGAACAGCTCCAAGCTGTACAAAACCAACCTGTTTCATATATTGGGATGCGATCTCCTGTCCCTGCTGAACGTAAGTTACCGACTGACTTACCGCATCACATTGTTCAGCTGCGTCATGCCCGTCTTCTACTGTCGGAGGTGTCCCTACCAGCATCCCGTGGAGATATGCCTCTCCAACCCGGCATGTCTGAAGGCGGACCTGCTACCACTACTCCTCCCTCTGGACGCACACAACAGGGCCTGCTCTGCCTATGGGGGCATGGCGTATGTGGCCAACATCGCACCCGCACTGAAATGGGACCTCTGTGCCTCCACACGACGGATCATCGAGAACAGCTACATCGAATGTCACCCAGCATGCCCCATCATGGTCCTCCAAGGGACAACTTACGAACAACACCTTGACAGCCACCATCCGCTACATTGGCTGGCAAACATGTACACCACCAATGACATGGAAGCCCTGCTGGGCGGCATCGCATACCTGACAACCTGTAAATTCGTCGGACCACAACGCAGGTTCCCCGATTGACCTATGATGTCCAACCCTGCACCCATGCTTAGCTTCCGCACGGACTGGCCAGTCAACACCACAACAGCCATACCAAGCGACCGGCAACTGTAACCACACCATCAACGACATCGCCATGACATCGGATATGACCGGGACATGCACACTGTTCCCCATCACATCCAGGAACACCGCATGCATCGTGGGAGGCAGTGGCATGGGCTCTGTGTATCGCACCCACATGGTCGGAACTGCATGAACAACCAGGACACGACATGGATCCAGCGCCCATGGACACACACACCGCTCAGTGGACATGAATAGGTCGCCTGGAGTCTGTGGGTGCTGCACCCCTCCCACCCCCGCCCCGGGAATCCCATACCAGGACCTTTGCATGGACGACAAGTGCATACAACAACAACACGACCCCAGTGACTGTGACATGTCCAGTAACCACCACAGTGCAACAACAAGTGGCACGCCGCTGCATGCACGCAAGCACATGCCCTGATGTCATCTCACATGCACGCGTGCATGAGGAACAACCGCAGCAAACCTGTCACATGGAACTGAGATGGACTGTGCCCATGATGCCAAGCGGTCTGGTAGGCTACATGTATACCGTCTGTGTCAAAGTCCGCAGCTCCGCAGCTATACGTAAATGTACATTAGCACAGCCTTGGCCAAGCAGATGTCACTCTGAAGCCCACATCCCACATGCAACAGCCAATCACATGTAACCCCACACCCTATCCCATTTGCAATCATGCTCAGTATATCCTCAACATGTATTCCGCTGCCAGTAGTGTCCACTATACTGCATCACAGAGGACAGAAGACTCAATATAATGTTTGAAACCAAAACTCTCTCCGCTGACTCATTTCACAAGTACGAATGAGAGAGGATGAGAGTATGTGAAGTACACGGCAGTCGTGACATGACCATGTAGTCCACTGGTATTGGATGTCAACGCAAATGAGTAGCACAACTGTGGAAGACACACATGTGTCGTGTGAAGTCGTATGGACGCAGTGCTCAGGTGGGTGGGTGTGACGGGTAGATGCGCACATGCCAAGTTGGAGCACGCCGTGTTGGGAGGGGTCATGAACAGTACACCACCGCTTCCCTGGGCATTGTGAGAGGACACCTGTCGGGGGGGAGTGAACACGTGTGTGCACAGCAGCCGGGCACACGTACAAAGCGGTACCAGTCGCACCTCAGCCCACCCTCTGTGGACAAGCTGGATCCTGTTGTGCGCCCGCCATGCCCCTTGACAAGGCACACACAGCCCCAGTCGACCAGGTGTAACCCCAACATAGTCAATCCGCACAGGCGATACAGGGCACGGGATGGCAGTGGAGCATGGTGTGTGAGAGGTCTCCTCGCGCTCTTCCTGGTCATATCACGCAGGCAATAGAACCTCAACGTCTAGCATGGCACAAGTCAAATGGAAGTGTAGGGGGACGCACCACAGCACGAGCAGCACTGACGTCACGGGAGGTGGCTCGCACCATCCCATCCATTGCCCATCATACCAACCACGCCACATGCCATTGCGACTAAGTGCAAGCGCGTGCGCCACCACCCCCGAGCCCTCCCCAGAGAGGCCAAAGAGTGAATGTGTGGGCCATCAGCCACAGACGGACGCGGCCTGGCCGCAAGGGCAGCCACAGCCACTGGGTGTCGCAGGTGGCGGATCCGGAAGGCGAAGACTGTGATGCATAGTCCATGCAGGCCGGGTCTCCATTTGGGGCACCACGCAGGTGGACGGCGTCCCGCCACACATCATACCCTGAGACAGCCCACTCGTGCAACTGGAACCACACATACACTCCTTGCCCTCTCTGGTGCGAGCTTGGGGCTGCCTGTGCAAGCGCTAGCCTCGCAGGTGAGCATGCATATTGGGGGAGCGAGGGGAGGACATGAGGGCTGGGGCGAAGATGACTGTATCACTGTCAGTTAGTACAAGGGATGACCCAGATGTGGAAAGGAAGAGACGTGTCCCGTGTGTACTGCAACTAGTCGCCAATCCAACTACCCCCCCATGTCCGGAATGTAAGCCCGCACCTAGGCCAACCCATCCGCCACATCGAACATACCACCAGCACGACAACCTTCCCATTCGAAACACTGACTGGGGGTGGCGACCAGTGAACAATCATGTGTAGCCTACCCACGCGTACATGTGGGCCCTCCATGATCCATGTCACCTGCGGCAAAGTCATGACATGCGCAATGAGGGAAGTGAGGAGAGCTGTCCGCACCACGCGCAGAAGGTGCATCAGCTCCACAGACCCAGCAGCGAGTCCAGCAGGGGTCACATGTGCAGGGGCAGCTGTGCCTGGTGTGAAGGCACATGCATATAGACAGCACATCGACCAATGTGTAGTCTGCCCACATCTACAGTCCATCATCATGCGGACATAGGAATTGAACACAGGGCAACACATCTTCAGTTGGTGCACCCACCGTGACCAACAATGCGCAATCATCGACGTACCCGCCCTGTGCATGGCCTCCCACCCAACGGAGGCACATCCAGTGCCACCATCCCACACACACAAGCCTTCCACGGAACATGCTGTGTCCAATGGTCAGTACAGAGTCAGCGCCCATCTGGTGGATCCTGAACAGGAGACACATGCACACACATGCCAGCTCCCACTATGTACGTCTGCCACCTGGCACGTGCAATGTAACTCTCTCACCTGTGACGTGTGACTGCAAGCACACAGCCGTCTTGGCATGGGGCTGTCAATGTGGACACCTGTCAATGTTTCGGGAGGTGTGATCCATACAGTGCTGTACATAGGGTGCAGTGCTGACACCTACTACTGTCTCATATCCCCTCGTGCCACAGGTCCCACTTGTTTTGGCCGCTCAGCCTGTGCCCACATCGTCGTCGTCGTGTGCCATACTCATCCAGCCGCGGAAGCAGTTCCATGCTCAGCAGACATTCATGTTGCCGTGGCGTTGCCGCTTGACGGATATGCAGTCAGTCCCCATCAGCACGCCCCGCAAGTCATTGGGGCCTAGATCCCCATGTGCATGCACATGGCAGTGGTTTGTATCACTAGCCATTGCCATTGTTGGGAGACCTGTGTAAGTGTATTGTGGCCGTGCCGTCCCAGCTTGACAGCTGGGCTGTGGCTCATGTGCGTGCTCAGTCATGTCAGTGATGTGTATGCGAAATTGCTATGTGTTGTGTTGCTTTGACATGTGTCCTCTGCCATTGTCCCTAGGCGGAGACCGAACATTGACCGCCCATACCAATTGCTGGCGGACATGGACGATACAGAGGTTATTAGGAAGTTTCGGCTGGACAGGCCAACCCTGCATCGACTGTGTGCCATGTTAGAACCCCATCTCCGTCCCCGCAGGGTGTATCCGACTGCTGTCACCCCCACGGCTAAGGTGATGGCCGCCATGCATTTCTTCGCCACTGGGTCATTCCAAGACACAGTGGGCATTGGAGGAGGGATGTCCCAGCCCATGTTCAGCAAGGTGCTGAGGGATGTACTGGCAGCCATGATGCTGTACCGAAACAGGTACATCCGCTTCCCCAGGGCTCGTGAATTGGCGGCAGTGAAGGGTGCATTCTATGCCCTTGGCAGAATCCCACACGTCGTTGGAGCCATTGACTGCACACATGTCGGCCTTGTTCCACCACAGGCCACTGAGCACCTGTACCGCAACAGGAAGCACACGCACTCCCTGAATGTGCAAGTGGTGTGCCTTGCGGACATGGTGATCACCCACGTGTGTGCAAAGTTCCCAGGCTCGGCCCATGACGCACACATAATGCGCAGCAGCATCTTGCCACGACTGATGTCCAATATGCAACAGGATCGTGGCTGTATTGTCGGTGAGTATGTGGAGTGGTGTAGCGTGCTGGTTGTGCGATGCTGTCCCCTGTCCAGTTGGAATAGCAACGGTTCTCTGTGTCCCTCACACCCAGGTGACTCTGCGTACCCAAATGGGGCATGGCTGCTCAGTCCATTGAGGAATCCTCGCACCCCAGCAGACGATCGCTACAATGAGGCACATGGGAGGACCAGACGTGTGGTCGAGCGTACCTTTGGCCTCCTCAAGTCCAGGTTCAGGTGCCTGGACCGCACCGAGGGTGCGCTGGCGTACTCCCCACAGAAGGTGTGCCGGATAGTGGTGGCATGCTGCATGCTGCACAATCTGGCCATTCGGAAGCAGATCCCCCTCATCGTGGATGACGGAGATCAACCAGGGCCCCAGCCCGCAGACCAGGACAGCTCGAGTGAGGAGGACAGCGGAGAGGAGGAAGCTGGTAATGTGCGGCAGCAGCTCATCGCCCGCTACTTCACTTGACGGTGAGTGTCCATGTACGACGGCTGATGTGGCTGTATCTGTGCAGGTGTGTGTGTGCTGTGTCAGGGTGGCCGTTTGTTCACTGCGTGCTGTGTGTCAACGCTCCATGGCCAGGGTAGTATGCCACTGTTGGTGGCTGTGGCATTGTGCCCTATTGCTCTGTGCGATGTGTGTACATTGCTTGTAGTTGTTGACATGTACTGTGTGATGGGTGTGTGACACACTCATTGAATGTGCTCCTGTTCTGTCTCCCACCCCTAGGTCCCTACAGGCCCTCCGGATTCCATTGCCATGCCACGCATCAGGTGCCTTTCCGCCCAAGGTGGCCGTTGTATTCCGTACAAATAAAACACAGGGCACAAACAGCAGTTAGTGTAAAAGGTGCATTTATTTCAAACTGTGACATGTGATTGTGTGTAAGGTGATGACAAAAGTGGTGCGTGCAGTGACAATGAGCTGTCGGTCATGGCTGCGTGATGCTCAGGGTGTACCCACTGGTTCTATGTCCATAGTCCAACACACACATGCCATCCAGATGGCTGTGTGGAGTGGGATCGTAGTCCAAGTCAATGCAGTGGCTGGTCAAGGAAGGCTGGCGGAAGGCTGGCTGGCTGCCTCACTTGCGTTTGGAGCGTGCGAAGTCCTCCCGGGAGATCTGTTTCCACTTCGGACGGCCCCTTCCACGTTTGCGAGGGGGGTGCCTGCTTGCGACATGCTGGTGGTTGAGGTGTGCTCACTGGCTGTGGACGCAGGGGAACTGGACACTGCTGCTCGACCCTGCGCCCCGGCAGGTGGTGGCGGAGGGGAGCTGCTGTCCCTGGCTGTGACCTCACCGCCACCACCAGCTGGCCCATGAGGTCCACGAGTTGGCCCATACGGGCGTCCATGGACCTCAGCACCCCAAGCACCTCACGCGTGTCTGAAGCAGACCGGACCCATTGTCCTTGGGCCTCTTCATAGGCCCCAAGGACTCTGGCCATTTGAGGCAGGGCATGGCTCCCAGGGGAGGCTGGCGTTTCCCTGACCCTCCTCCTCCTACCAGTCCTGCTGCCACCGGCCTGCCCACTAGCCACATTGCTCACCACGGTCCTCGCTGTGGCTCCCAGGGTGGATCCAGTCGGCCGGGCCACCACCTGCGCTGGGGCTGGTGCCAGCGAAGACGTGGTGGTGGTGGCGGCGGTGGTGGTCGGTGCGGCGATGGTGGCGGTTGCGGCAGTGGTAGTGGCCGCAATGACCGTGGGTGTGGCCGCAACGACAGTGGCAGCAGGGGGCTGGGAATGTTTAGCAGCCCTGGATGATGGGTTGGTGGGTAGGAGGGGTCCTGGGGAGCGGCTGGGCCCTGCCACACCAGATGGGCCTGCTTGGTGGTCCGTGTCCGAAGAGGAGGACAGATCCTCCAGATCCGTGTGTCCTCGTTGGGGGCTTGTAGGCTGGCTGTGCTGGCTGCTGGCTCCATCCCCAGCATCCAGCAGTTCGTCACCTGTGGAGAGAATGAGATTTGTTATTGTGTTGCACCTGGCGAAGTATGTATTTGTCGTCTGACATTAACAGTTCGTGCAATCTCGTACATGGGTTTCCCGGAGGCGTGTGTGTGGCTGTAGCATTTGTAGTTGTGTGTGCTTGGCAATGGGACTGTGTGCTGTGCACATGTGGCATGGGACGGATTGGCCATGCCGATGGGTGTGTTGCTGTGCCCCTACTTATTGTGACTCTGGTGTATGCGGGCTCCTGGCCCATCCTGGGTCTGGTTTGTACTTTGCTTTTGGTGTTCAGATGGGACGCTTAGGAACGCATATGGCAACATGGGGGCCATGCCCCAGATTCGCATTTGGGAGGGAATATGCTTTTGGGGTTCAAATGGAACGCTTAGGAACGCATATGGCAACATGGGGGCCATGCCCCAGATTCGCATTTGGGAGGGAATATGCTTTTGGGGTTCAAATGGAACGCTTAGGAACGCATATGGCAACATGGGGGCCATGCCCCAGATTCGCATTTGAGGAGGGAATATGCTTTTGGGGTTCAAATGGAACGCTTAGGAACGCATATGGCAACATGGGGGCCATGCCCCAGATTCGCATTTGGGAGGGAATATGCTTTTGGGGTTCAAATGGAACGCTTAGGAACGCATATGGCAACATGGGGGCCATGCCCCAGATTCGCATTTGGGAGGGAATATGCTTTTGGGGTTCAAATGGAACGCTTAGGAACGCATATGGCAACATGGGGGCCATGCCCCAGATTCGCATTTGGGAGGGAATATGCTTTTGGGGTTCAAATGGAACGCTTAGGAACGCATATGGCAACATGGGGGCCATGCCCCAGATTCGCATTTGGGAGGGAATATGCTTTTGGGGTACATGCTGTGAGCCATGGGTGCCGAACGTGACATGTGTTGTGGCAGCATGACAGTGCATGGTTTGAGGTGTGTGCATGCTTGACATGGCCTGCATATTTGCTGTCTGTTGTGATTACTGGACATGGCATTGGACGCATCGTTATGAGTGAGTGATGGTTGTGTGCCAGCCAACGTATTGCAGTTGTCCCATCTCCTTGGTGTGCGTGCTGCCCTGTGCCATGTGCATCACTGCAGTGCTCGGGAGGTGGCCCATGTTGTGTGTTGTTGCTCACAGTGTGTCGTGCGCTTCATTGACTTCTGGCACATGGTTGGTCATGGGCATGTATCTTAGAGTGACTGCTGTATGTGTGGCAGCTGTGCGGATGACATGCCTTTCATGAGACTGGGGCTGACGGATGGGATGGATGGTATGTTGTATGTGCATGGTGTGTCTGTGTGTTTGATGGGTTCAGTGGTGTTCGTGTGCATTTATGTTGTTCCGCTCTGTTGCGTCTAGTGTTGTTTGTCTTACATAGGCGTAGTTGTGGGGTGTGTGGTTGACAGGCAGTAGGGGCTACATGGACAGGACTTCAATGGTGTTTCGGTTGTGTGTGATGAGTTGCACAGTGGCTGCCGTGTGGTACTATATTCAGTGTGGCTTGTGCATGCAGACGTGGCTCCTTGGGTGTTGCTATGTCTGTGATGGGTCATGTGGGGTGTGAGTCTGTTGTTCATGTCCGTGTGCACATTGTTCACTTGTTCGTGACGGTGGGCGGTGCTGCGTGTTCGTCTGCTACGTGACATGTCCCATGTGTTGGTCGTGTTCCGGTCCTCATGCCTCCAGTAATCCAGCCCTGTCCAGTTTCCCACCTGCAAGTTGTTCGTGCGTGCACTGTACTGGATGCCACATGGCTCTAAGCGGGGGTGCTCCATGTTGCAGGTCTGTGGGGGTGGAGGGGTGTTGTGGGTCGTGGGGGTGGCTGGACACCCACTGACACCGATTGCTGTGGACCGTGATGTCTGCCTTTCGGCTGTCGTTGTGCACTGCGGTGGCTGACACGTGGCTGTGGGGTGTGGGGAATGCTCCTCCTTGCTGTGCTGTGGGACTAGGGGCCTGGTGTGTGTTGTACTTGGGCTGTCCGCCGTCCCACCCACTGCACTTTGTGTTCCTGCCACTTACCTGTTACTTGTCGGTTAGTGCAGCTGTGGCGGACACATGGGTGTGGTGGGTGCTCGTTGTGGCGCTTCTGGCATATTTGGGGACCTGTTGGTGGTTACGTGGCTGGCTGAGTGTACACATGTCCCCACGTATCTTACAGTTGTTCGGTTTGGGCTGTGTGTGGTGGTGTCTGTTGCATGTGTGTGTGATGTGTTGTGTATTGTGTGCTGGACATGGGGGTGTTTGTCCCTGGGAGCTGTGGCATGGTGGTAGTGCATGTGAGTACATAGCGGTGTGCTGGTATACATTAGTTTGTACTTACCAGCCTCCACTCCCCCTGCTAATCCGGCGAGGATCTCCGGATGTATTATGACTCGCACCTTCTCCTCCCACGCTTTGAAGGTCTTGAAGAGCGCGGGATTCCCTCCGCCAGTGACGGCAGCCAGCTCTCTGTTTTTGCCCTCCTTCTTCTTGACCAGGCTCTTGACGTCATTCCAACGTTTGTTTATTTCTCCTCTGTTCCTGGGCAGGGTCCCGACTGCATTGACCTGGTCTACGATCCGGTTCCACATTCTGTTTCTGGTGGCTAGTGGTGTGTGCTGGACCATGTTCCCATAGATTTGTGGGTACACCTTGATGATCTCGTCGACCATGACCGTCAGCTCAATGGGCGTGAACTTGGGCATTCTTTGTGGTGCCATGGTGTTTGTGGTGCTGGTGCGGTGTGTGTTGTGTAATGTGCAGGGGGTTTGTGGTGCAGGTGTTTGGTGGTGGTGGTGGTGGTGGTTGTGATGTGTGCGTTTCTGTGGTGTGCTGCTGTCCTTGCTGTGTCACTGTGACCTCTCCTCTCCTCTCTGGTTTGCAATGTTGCAAGGGGTTGTGGTCTGTGGGAGTGCTGCTTTGTACTTACCTATGTGGGTGTGTCCTCATGGTCTGTTGTTTTCAGGTGTGTTGTGTCTGGGGTTCTGGCCTTTGTAGTTTTTGTTTGTCCGGGGGGTGTTTTCGGGATGTGTACTGTGCTTGTGTATTTGTGCGTGCCTTGCTGTGTGGACTTGTTGGCCATGTTGTGTGCTATTGGTTTTGTGAGCGGATGGTTTCTGTGCAGGTACGTGGGCGCCATGGCTTCTGCCGTGTCGATTCTCATCGGCGTTGTTTGCGCTGGCGGGCGGTATATTTGTAGTTTTCCCGCGCTCATGGCGGTGCGATCGTAATTTCACGTGCGGTGTGTCGGCCGTGAGGGCGGGCGGTTTTGTGTTGTCGTGCGTGTTTCCGTCCGTGGCGGGCGGTTTGACTCCGACTCGGACGTTGGCGGGCGGTATTTTGTGTGATTTTTCCGCCGATGGCGGTTTTCGGTTTGTGTAATCGTAATGGCGTGGTCGGTGTTCAGACGGTGTGTGCGGGCGGATTTTTGCCGCTTCCATGCCTGGCGGATTTTTTTACGCCGGGTATCGTAATGGGCCCCTTAGTTTTTATTTATTCGTATTTATTTAATTTTGATTTTATAGTGTTATTTATGGTAAATAATGTATTATTAATTAATTAATAATGGTTGTTAATTTTTATTGATTAATTAATTGGTAAATATGTAAATTGTGTCATTATTTTAGGAGCGGATTGTGGGTTTATAGGGGAATAGGGTGGGAAGTAATTTAATTAAAATTGAATTATTAATATATTTTCATAATTAATATTTATTTATTTAATATTTTATATTATATTTTATATTGTTAATTGTGAGAAATAAATTATTATTAATTACTAATTAATTTGTTATTAATTATTATTAATTAATTGGTAATTATGTTAATTGTGTGATTTTTTAGGAGTGGGTTGTGGGTTGATAGGTGAGTAGGGTGGGAAGTAAATTAATTTAAATAAATGTAATGAATCTTTTTATATATTATTTATTAATTATTATTTTATAGTGTTAATTGCGTGAATTAATTTATTAATAATTATTTATATTTTGATTGTTAATTGTTATTAATTAATTAATTCATTGATTTTTTTATGTTAATTGTATACTTTTTTACGACATTGTTGGTGGCATTTATAGGGTAATATGATGGGAGGTATTTTTTTTTTAAATTAATTAATTCTTTGTTAATTGATGCCAATTAATTAATTACATTTTAATTTTGTCATTTGTGTAAAAATTTTGATGTGTGAGTTGTGGTTTTTATAGTGTTAAATGGTGGGAAGTAAATTTTTAAAAATTAATTACTTATTTGTTGTTCATTGATATGAATTTTTTAATGAACAATTAGTTATGGAAATTGTGTAAATATTTTTAGGTGTGTGTTATGGTGTTTAATGGGGGAGATGGAGGAAAGTAACTTAGTTTACATTAATTAATAATTACTTGATCATTAATAATTATTTAATAATTGTTAAATATTTTTGGTAATTGTTTATTTATTTTTTTGTTTGGGGATTTATGTTGTATAGCTGTAATGTTTGGTTACTACAATAATTTTGACCTTTTTAAATATGTTTTTTAATTATTAAAATTTTTAAATTGATAATTAATTGTGTTAATTATGGAGGTACACTTTTTTATTTAATTTAGATATGTGTTGTAAATTGTGTGGTGTTATAGGGTAGGAAAAAATATTACATTTATGTAATAATTATTTTTTAGATTACAATTAATTTCTATTATAAAATATTTATTTGTTTCTTAGGGGCCCATTACGATACCCGGTGTAAAAAAATCCGCCAGGCATGGAAGCGGCAAAAATCCGCCCGCACACACCGTCTGAACACCGACCACGCCATTACGATTACACAAACCGAAAACCGCCATCGGCGGAAAAATCACACAAGATACCGCCCGCCATCGTCCGAGTCGGAGTCAAACCGCCCGCCACGGATGGAAACACGCACGACAACACAAAACCGCCCGCCCTCACGGCCGACACACCGCACGTGAAATTACGATCGCACCGCCATGAGCGCGGAAAAACTACAAATATACCACCCGCCAGCGCAAACAACGCCGATGAGAATCGACACGGCAGAAGCCATGGCGCCCACGTCCCTGCACAGAAACCATCCGCTCACAAAACCAATAGCACACAACATGGCCACAAGTCCACACAGCAAGGCACGCACAAATACACAAGCACAGTACACATCCCGAAAACACCCCCCCGGACAAACAAAAACTACAAAGGCCAGAACCCCAGACACAACACACCTGAAAACAACAGACCATGAGGACACACCCACATAGGTAAGTACAAAAGCAGCACTCCCACAGACCACAACCCCTTGCAACATTGCAAACCAGAGAGGAGAGGAGAGGACACAGTGACACAGCAAGGACAGCAGCACACCACAGAAACGCACACATCACAACCACCACCACCACCACCACCACCACCAAACACCGGCACCACAAACCCCCTGCACATTACACAACACACACCGCACCAGCACCACAAACACCATGGCACCACAAAGAATGCCCAAGTTCACGCCCATTGAGCTGACGGTCATGGTCGACGAGGATCATCAAGGTGCACCCACAAATCTATGGGAACATGGTCCAGCACACACCACTAGCCACCAGAAACAGAATGTGGAACCGGATCGTAGACCAGGTCAATGCAGTCGGGACCCTGCCCAGGAACAGAGGAGAAATCAACAAACGGTGGAATGACGTCAAGAGCCTGGTCAAGAAGAAGGAGGGCAAAAACAGAGAGCTGGCTGCCGTCACTGGCGGAGGGAATCCCGCGCTCTTCAAGACCTTCAAAGCGTGGGAGGAGAAGGTGCGAGTCATCATACATCCCGAGATCCTCGCCGGATTAGCAGGGGGAGTGGAGGCTGGTAAGTACAAACTAATGTATACCAGCACACCGCTATGTACTCACATGCACTACCACCATGCCACAGCTCCCAGGGACAAACACCCCCATGTCCAGCACACAATACACAACACACACATGCAACAGACACCACCACACACAGCCCAAACAGAACAACTGTAAGATGCGTGGGGACATGTGTACACTCAGCCAGCCACGTAACCACCAACAGGTCCCCAAATATGCCAGAAGCGCCACAACGAGCACCCACCACACCCATGTGTCCGCCACAGCTGCACTAACCGACAAGTAACAGGTAAGTGGCAGGAACACAAAGTGCAGTGGGTGGGACGGTGGACAGCCCAAGTACAACACACACCAGGCCCCTAGTCCCACAGCACTGCAAGGAGGAGCATCCCCCACACCCCACAGCCACGTGTCAGCCACCGCAGTGCAAAACGACAGCCAAAAGGCAGACATCACGGTCCACAGCAATCGGTGTCAGTGGGTGTCCAGCCACCCCCACGACCCACAACACCCCCCACCCCCACAGACCTGCAACATGGAGCACCCCCGCTTAGAGCCATGTGGCATCCAGTACAGTGCACGCACGAACAACCTGCAGGTGGGAAACTGGACAGGGCTGGATTACTGGAGGCATGAGGACCGGAACACGACCAACACATGGGACATGTCACGTAGCAGACGAACACGCAGCACCGCCCACCGTCACGAACAAGTGAACAATGTGCACACGGACATGAACAACAGACTCACACCCCACATGACCCATCACAGACATAGCAACACCCAAGGAGCCACGTCTGCATGCACAAGCCACACTGAATATAGTACCACACGGCAGCCACTGTGCAACTCATCACACACAACCGAAACACCATTGAAGTCCTGTCCATGTAGCCCCTACTGCCTGTCAACCACACACCCCACAACTACGCCTATGTAAGACAAACAACACTAGACGCAACAGAGCGGAACAACATAAATGCACACGAACACCACTGAACCCATCAAACACACAGACACACCATGCACATACAACATACCATCCATCCCATCCGTCAGCCCCAGTCTCATGAAAGGCATGTCATCCGCACAGCTGCCACACATACAGCAGTCACGCTAAGATACATGCCCATGACCAACCATGTGCCAGAAGTCAATGAAGCGCACGACACACTGTGAGCAACAACACACAACATGGGCCACACCCCCGAGCACTGCAGTGATGCACATGGCACAGGGCAGCACGCACACCAAGGAGATGGGACAACTGCAATACGTTGGCTGGCACACAACCATCACTCACTCATAACGATGCGTCCAATGCCATGTCCAGTAATCACAACAGACAGCAAATATGCAGGCCATGTCAAGCATGCACACACCTCAAACCATGCACTGTCATGCTGCCACAACACATGTCACGTTCGGCACCCATGGCTCACAGCATGTACCCCAAAAGCATATTCCCTCCCAAATGCGAATCTGGGGCATGGCCCCCATGTTGCCATATGCGTTCCTAAGCGTTCCATTTGAACCCCAAAAGCATATTCCCACCCAAATGCGAATCTGGGGCATGGCCCCCATGTTGCCATATGCGTTCCTAAGCGTTCCATTTGAACCCCAAAAGCATATTCCCTCCCAAATGCGAATCTGGGGCATGGCCCCCATGTTGCCATATGCGTTCCTAAGCGTTCCATTTGAACCCCAAAAGCATATTCCCACCCAAATGCGAATCTGGGGCATGGCCCCCATGTTGCCATATGCGTTCCTAAGCGTTCCATTTGAACCCCAAAAGCATATTCCCACCCAAATGCGAATCTGGGGCATGGCCCCCATGTTGCCATATGCGTTCCTAAGCGTTCCATTTGAACCCCAAAAGCATATTCCCTCCCAAATGCGAATCTGGGGCATGGCCCCCATGTTGCCATATGCGTTCCTAAGCGTTCCATTTGAACCCCAAAAGCATATTCCCTCCCAAATGCGAATCTGGGGCATGGCCCCCATGTTGCCATATGCGTTCCTAAGCGTTCCATTTGAACCCCAAAAGCATATTCCCTCCCAAATGCGAATCTGGGGCATGGCCCCCATGTTGCCATATGCGTTCCTAAGCGTCCCATCTGAACACCAAAAGCAAAGTACAAACCAGACCCAGGATGGGCCAGGAGCCCGCATACACCAGAGTCACAATAAGTAGGGGCACAGCAACACACCCATCGGCATGGCCAATCCGTCCCATGCCACATGTGCACAGCACACAGTCCCATTGCCAAGCACACACAACTACAAATGCTACAGCCACACACACGCCTCCGGGAAACCCATGTACGAGATTGCACGAACTGTTAATGTCAGACGACAAATACATACTTCGCCAGGTGCAACACAATAACAAATCTCATTCTCTCCACAGGTGACGAACTGCTAGATGCTGGGGATGGAGCCAGCAGCCAGCACAGCCAGCCTACAAGCCCCCAACGAGGACACACGGATGTGGAGGATCTGTCCTCCTCTTCGGACACGGACCACCAAGCAGGCCCATCTGGTGTGGCAGGGCCCAGCCGCTCCCCAGGACCCCTCCTACCCACCAACCCATCATCCAGGGCTGCTGAACATTCCCAGCCCCCTGCTGCCACTGTCGTTGCGGCCACACCCACGGTCATTGCGGCCACTACCACTGCCGCAACCGCCACCATCGCCGCACCGACCACCACCGCCGCCACCACCACCACGTCTTTGCTGGCACCAGCCCCAGCGCAGGTGGTGGCCCGGCCGACTGGATCCACCCTGGGAGCCACAGCGAGGACCGTGGTGAGCAATGTGGCTAGTGGGCAGGCCGGTGGCAGCAGGACTGGTAGGAGGAGCAGGGTCAGGGAAACGCCAGCCTCCCCTGGGAGCCATGCCCTGCCTCAAATGGCCAGAGTCCTTGGGGCCTATGAAGAGGCCCAAGGACAATGGGCCAGGTCAGCTACAGACACGCGTGAGGTGCTGGGGGTGCTGAGGTCCATGGACGCCCGTATGGGCCAACTCGTGGACCTCATGGGCCAGCTGGTGGTGGCGGTGAGGTCACAGCCAGGGACAGCAGCTCCCCCTCCGCCACCACCTGCCGGGGCGCAGGGTCGAGCAGCAGTGTCCAGTTCCCCTGCGTCCACAGCCAGTGAGCACACCTCAACCACCAGCATGTCGCAAGCAGGCACCCCCCTCGCAAACGTGGAAGGGGCCGTCCGAAGTGGAAACCGATCTCCCGGGAGGACTTCGCACGCTCCAAACGCAAGTGAGGCAGCCAGCCAGCCTTCCTTGACCACCCACTACATTGACTTGGACTACGATCCCACTCCACACAGCCATCTGGATGGCATGTGTGTGTTGGACTATGGACATAGAACCAGTGGGTACACCCTGAGCATCACGCAGCCATGACCGACAGCTCATTGTCACTGCACGCACCACTTTTGTCATCACCTTACACACAATCACATGCCACAGTTTGAAATAAATGCACCTCTTACACTAACTGCTGTTTGTGCCCTGTGTTTTATTTGTACGGAATACAACGGCCAGCTTGGGCGGAAAGGCACCTGATGCGTGGCATGGCAATGGAATCCGGAGGGCCTGTAGGGACCTAGGGGTGGGAGACAGAACAGGAGCACATTCAATGAGTGTGTCACACACCCATCACACAGTACATGTCAACAACTACAAGCAATGTACACACATCGCACAGAGCAATAGGGCACAATGCCACAGCCACCAACAGTGGCATACTACCCTGGCCATGGAGCGTTGACACACAGCACGCAGTGAACAAACGGCCACCCTGACACAGCACACACACACCTGCACAGATACAGCCACATCAGCCGTCGTACATGGACACTCACCGTCAAGTGAAGTAGCGGGCGATGAGCTGCTGCCGCACATTACCAGCTTCCTCCTCTCCGCTGTCCTCCTCACTCGAGCTGTCCTGGTCTGCGGGCTGGGGCCCTGGTTGATCTCCGTCATCCACGATGAGGGGGATCTGCTTCCGAATGGCCAGATTGTGCAGCATGCAGCACGCCACCACTATCTGGCACACCTTCTGTGGGGAGTACGCCAGCGCACCCCCGGTGCGGTCCAGGCACCTGAACCTGGACTTGAGGAGGCCAAAGGTACGCTCGACCACACGTCTGGTCCTCCCATGTGCCTCATTGTAGCGATCGTCTGCTGGGGTGCGAGGATTCCTCAATGGACTGAGCAGCCATGCCCCATTCGGGTACGCAGAGTCACCTGGGTGTGAGGGACACAGAGAACCGTTGCTATTCCAACTGGACAGCGGACAGCATCGCACAACCAGCACGCTACACCACTCCACATACTCACCGACAATACAGCCACGATCCTGTTGCATATTGGACATCATTCGTGGCAAGATGCTGTTGCGCATTATGTGTGCGTCATGGGCCGAGCCTGGGAACTTTGCACACACGTGGGTGATCACCATGTCCGCAAGGCACACCACTTGCACATTCAGGGAGTGCGTGTGCTTCCTGTTGCGGTACAGGTGCTCAGTGGCCTGTGGTGGAACAAGGCCGACATGTGTGCAGTCAATGGCTCCAACGACGTGTGGGATTCTGCCAAGGGCATAGAATGCACCCTTCACTGCCGCCAATTCACGAGCCCTGGGGAAGCGGATGTACCTGTTTC